>BQNB010000060.1:84572-227201 GCA_026074375.1 Tanacetum coccineum
AATGCTCTAACTTGGAGTGGTTTGATTCGTTCCTTTCGGCTTAAGGCATCTGCTACAACATTTGCCTTTCTAGGATGGTAACGAATCTCACAATCGTAATCTACAAGTAATTCTAACCAACAGCGTTGTCTCATGTTCAACTATTTCTGATCAAGGATATGTTGAAGACTTTTATGATCAGTGAACACAGTACACTTTATTCCATACAGATAGTGTCTCTAAATTTTAAAAGCGAATACTACTACTCCTAATTCGAGGTCGTATGTGGTATAGTTCTCTTCATGAGGCTTGAGTTGTCGGGATGCATATGCAATAACTTTTTCTCTTTGCATTAACACTGCTCCCAAACCTTGATAAGATGCATCACAGTAAACGACAAAGTCATCATTTCCTTCTGGTAATGCTAAGATTGGAGCTTCATAAAGTTTTTGTTTTAACAGTTGGAAGGTTGACTCTTGATCTTCTCCCCAGATATAATTCTTGTTTTTCTGGGTTAATTCTGTCAAAGACTTTGCAATTTTTGAAAAATCTTTGATAAATCTCTGATAGTAGCCAGCGAGTCCTAAGAATTGGCGTACTTCTGTGAGTGTGGTAGGAGATTCCCAATTCTTAACTGCTTCAATCTTGGCGGGGTCAACGTGAATTCCTTGACTATCAATCACATGCCCGAGAAATTACACGATACTGATCCAGAAATCACATTTAGAGAACTTGGCATATAATTTCTCCTTTTTAAGTAATTCCAGAATTATCCTTAGGTGATCTGCGTATTCTTCTTTGTTACAGGAGTAGATGAGAATATGATCGATGAACACTATCACAAATTTATCCAAGTATGGTTTACACACACGGTTCATGAGATCCATGAACACAGCAGGCACGTTAGTTAAACCAAATGGCATCACTTAGAATTCATAGTGTCCGTACCTCGTTCTGAAAGAAGTCTTGGGGATATCTTCATCCCTGACTCTCAGTTGATGATAGCCTGATCTTAAGTCAATCTTCGAGTAAACACTCGAACCTTAAAGTTGGTCGAATAAATCATCTATCCTGGGTAATGGGTAACGATTCTTTATGGTGAGTTTATTCAACTCTCAGTAATCGATACACGTTCTGAAAGATCCGTCTTTCTTTTTAACAAATAAGACAGGAGCTCCCCAAGGCGAAGTACTCGGTCGGATAAAACCTAGGTCTGCTAACTCTTGTAGTTGGTATGATAATTCCTGCATTTCTGAAGGAGCTAATAAGTAAGGTGCTCGGGCTACTGGTTCCGCTCCTGGAATTAATTCTACTTGGCGAACTTGAGGAAGGCCGGGTAGATCTTCAGGAAAGACTTTCGAAAATTCTTTGACTACCGGTATATCTTCTAGTTGTTTTTCGTCTGACTTTTTCTCCATTACTTGGGCTACAAAAACTTGATATCCCCTGGATATATATCTTTCGGTTTTAATACAGGATATGAGGCTTAGTCGGGTTTTACTTCGATCACCTTGTATGATCAAAGTTTCACCGTCAATTGGGATGTGGACGACTTTCTCGTCACAGATAATTCTAGCGTGATACTTGGATAACCAATCCATACTAATGACGACGTCGAAACTACCAAGTTTAATCGGCATGAGATCAATTTCGAAAGGTTGGTTTAACAAGATTAGGGTGCAACCCTGGATAACGATATTAGTGCCTACTAGGTTTTCATCGGCCATTTCAATGTCGTAGGTAGTATCTAGTGTAATTGGTAGGATATTAAGCATAGAAGCAAGAGATATGGATATAAAACTTTTATCGGCTCCTGAATCAAATAATACTCTAGCTAGATGTTGGTTTAGAAGGAGCGTACCCGTGACTACGTTCAGGTCTTGGTGAGCGTTTTTGTCCCTTAGCAAATATGCTCTTCCATGGGCACTGTTGTTTGTTTTTGGGCACTGATTTCTGTAATGCCCTTTCTCTCCACAGGCATGACAAGTTACTGACACTGGTTGCAAGTTGGTTCTAGTAGTTGGCCCTTTATTTCTGTAGTTCCTGGTCAAATGACCCACCTTGTTGCAAGTCTGTCACTTGATAGTGCAAGGTCCTGTGTGATGTAGGGTGCATTTCATACACAGGGGAAGGCTCTATTATACCTACTATTTTCAGTTAGGGCGGCAGCATAAGCCCTGACAGTTTCTTGCCTTTTATTCTGTTGTTGTTGGTTATCATTGTTGCGGTTGTTATTGTTGTTGTTACGGTTGTTCTGGTAGTTGTTGTTGGTAAAGGTTCTTCTATCATCAAACTTTCATTTGTGATCATTGGTTCCTTGCACAAAATTGTGCATGGTTACTTGATCCATTAACCTCTGGGTTATGGTAATGGCTTCCTCCAAAGTTTGAGGATTTGAAGCGATAACATTCTCTTCAATACTTTTGGGTAATCCCCCGATGAAGACTTCCATGAGTTTCTCAGAATTTGGCACCATAGTTGGGCATAAAAGTGCCAATTCATGGAATCTTCTAATGTAAGTCTTGAGATCATTCCCTTTTACAGTCAGATTGTAAAATTCATCTTCCATTTTCTTGACCTCAGTTCGGGGACAAAACTTCTTTATTAAGAGCTTTTTAAATTCGGACCAGGTGATCTTGTAAGCTTCCTCTATTCCAATAGGTTGGGCGAATGAATTCCACCATGATAAAGCTTCTTCAGTTAGAGTGCCAGTAGCAAATTTAACTTTGCAGTCCTCGGTACAATTGCTACGAAGAAATACCGATTCAGTTCGTTCAAACCAGCGGATGAGACCAACAGCCCCTTCCGTACCTTTGAAATTAAAAGGTTGGCAGCTCATAAACTCTTTGTGGCTACATTTTCTTGCTACGGGAGTTTCTCTTGGTCCGGTGTTCCTAGTGGTATTGTCAGTATTTTCCATGGTAGCAGCTTGTGCTTCTAGAGCTGCGGAAACACTATTAGCAACTAGTTTCCTGATGGCAGCTTAAGATATAGTTGGTGCTGCAGATGTTGATGTCTTCTTGGGAGTTATTCTATCAACATTTACAAAACTACACTGAATAAGAATTCATATAATGATAGTCATATCACAAGTCATCGTATAAAAATCAAAAATTTCATACTTAGTGATATTGAATTTATTTGACATGTCATTGTATGGATTCTCATTTTGATGCAAGTTCTAACAAAGAAATACACATCCTTTGATATTACATTGCAGGATATAACGGAAAATTTTGGAATTGACACTTTAACATATTAGGTTTCTCGAGGACTGGTTCACTTCTCAGTGGTTTCATACCGCGACCACTTAGGTAACTTATCTGGAAGTCTTAGGTTCCAAATTTTTTATGTTCAACGTCTTGATTATTAATCATATTCATGATACTTGGGTATAAAGGTTTGAGAAAACCGGATGGTAAGAGAACCATGGTAATCCCGGATAAAGATATGAGTCATCATACTACAGAATATAGGATAGACAACCACGATAAACATAAATTGGTATTATAAAACAGCGAGGTATAATGGAATCACCACTGTATTAAGTCATAAACAACTTGTCTACATATTTTACATAGTCAAAATTTGACAAGTGTCATTATTTATGCCACACATCCAATGGTTGGATTTTAACGAAAGCTGTAAATGATAAGGATCTAGTCTAGTAGTCTGGTGGTGGTGGTCCTCCCTTGTGGTTCTTGAGCTCACGGATCTTGTCCAGAAGACTCTTCATATCTGATCGATGGCGGACCTGGATATCCTCGATGAGTATCTCTAGAGTAGAAGTCCTGACGCGAGCAAGAACAATCTCGTCATCATGCCTTATTTGCTCTCTCTGAAATTCAGAAATCTGAGTACGGGCTTCTTGAAGTTCGGTTTCTAGTTGGTCAAAATCTCGCTGTATGATTACTCGACCATTACCAAGACCTTCTATCTTATCTTCCATGTGCTCAATTCGCTCAAGAGGGAGCTCATCTAAGTGATTCAGAATAGTTTCGATCTGTTCCTCATGACGTGCTTAAGACGTGTCTGGAGCGCCATGATAATTCTCTCCAATCTCAAATACTTGAGGCGGAGCAGAAGGATTAGTAGAGGAAGATGATAGGAAACGGGCTCGTTTCTGAGGTGGCAGAATCTCTTCAGGAAGAAAGAAATCTTGGGGATCAAACATTGGTGATGGTGGTAAAACAGTTAGTGGATCAATAGGAGCTTGTGGTGGTGGAATAGGTGATTCATTACTAGTAGCATTATATGCTTGCATGACCTTCATATACGGATCATCGTGGAAAGGTGAGATGGTTAGTGAGACCAAAAGATACTTAGATAAATCATCTGAAGGATCAGGAGAGGTGTTTCCCGGTGAGGCTGGGAAATAGTCCGGTGAAGCTAAAGTATAGTCAGGAGTAGTTGTAGAGGAAAAAGCATCCTCAACATTGGAATCAGATGGGACGATAATAGGGTAGATATAGTCGGGAGTAGACATATCTCTGTAACAACCCAATGGAGAATAACATAAGTTATTTATATAATAGTCTAATAGTTATGTATCTTTACATACTATTCAAGAAATGTAGTGGCACAGAGGACTTTCTTGGATGGAAAAAGTAGTTATAGTTTAGGTTTAAACCTTGTTCTCGATAACCGTGACTCTTGATACCAATCTGTAACACCCCCTTATTTGACATATAGCAGCGGAAGCTAATTTGAGGTATTACTTCATGAACCAACAGTCATAATCATAAAAAACGACTCAAAAGAGACGTTTTGGAAAATTTAGTTATCATTCAATATTATATCAGAGTTTTACAAAAGAGGTCCCAAAGTACATTGAAAACATAAAGTTTGAATGATAACAAGTTTGGACCGTCCCTCGAATTCCAATTCCCTCCGTGCCAAAGCTGCTCATACCTGAGAAAAACAGGCTAAAAGAGATCACCACAAATGTTAGTGAAACTTAACATTGTTATATGCAATGTAATAGTTGAATACAATTCATCATAAGTGGTAATAATTGCAACGACATAATTATCATATAAACAGTATTATTTCCCTCAACTCATGCAACCAAACATTAACATCCGAAGTTAATTTAACGACTTGAAGGAATAACTATCCTTAAGGAAAGGTAACTTTCCAAAGTTATCCATTGTTCTCAAATATAGTGCGTTTGGTTACCCCATGTACGGGTACGCCAACGGGAGTTGTCACCTCCATTAGATCTATCCACAATATTCGCGTTCACTCGCAAGTGACTAATGGTTCATGATTAAAAAATATTGGTAGTGAAGGCAAACTCAGGCAATAAAATCAGGATAACATACAGTTGGAAAACACTTGTATTCATGGTTTATAGCATGTATCTCCCAACGGGATTTAGAAAACATGTAAAGGTGGGACTATGAACTCACCTTATCAAGGTAGTTGATTGATTTGAAATTTAATTCAAATGGGAGTAAACGGCCTCGTCAGGCAACCTAGGGTAATATGTCAAGTCTTAGTTTGATTGATGATATTACAAACTTTATTTCATAAAGTTTAACGGTTTTTGGTTTGATAACTTGTGAAAATATCGTATCACTGTTCGGGCTATCATAATCCAGAGGTCATGTAGTAAACGTTTGAGGAGCTAGGACACTTTAAATCGTAAATCCAGTAACTCGTCAAAACGTCTACCCAAATGAAATCCCCTCACATGAAACTCCCTAGTAACGTGATACGTTATAGATTAAATGATAAGATTTTATCAATTTAAGTTTCTTCAAAAGCTAGTGGATGATAAATTATGTTATATTTATAACATAATTATTTTATAGTGTTTCGAATGATAACGACAAATGTGTCGGGTTTTAATAAAATCGAGTCTTATAATATTTAAATATATTTTTATAATTAATATAAAAATATTACATTTTATACCCTTGAGAATATGAAAATGATAATATATACCCTTGGTATATATTAATTTACAATTTTAACCTTTTACTTTATATCTTTAAACATTTAAACACTTAACTTTAGAGTATGGCAAAACAAACCCCTGAAGTTTAACTTTAGGATAATTACATTTTTGGTCCAAAAGTTATAAAGTTTCATAATTTACAATATATACCCCTTTGCATGAAATGTTTTGTGTTTTTAGTCCAAACTCCATAATTTTTGTATTTTTGATCTTGAAATCAAATTTGCAGGTTATAGCTTATTACTATAAGCTAAAATAAGTAACTTTTACGAGCTTAAAGCTTACGAAAAGAGCTTATTAGCTTACAAATCCAAAACGGGTTCGTTTGGTTTAAAAAGATTAACACGATGGGTTTAAGGTTTTAAGATTAGTTTTCAAGCTTATAGAAATGACAAATGAGCTTATTGAAATAGCTTATAAGACCAGCTTATGGCTTTTAGCTTATTAGATACATGGAAATGGCTTATTAGGGTTTTAGGGTGCGAATTAGGGTTTTGTTTGGTTTAGGAAAACCAAACAAATGGTTTTATGGTTCAAGGCTTATACAAGTGACTTATATACAGCTTATACATGATCTATAATGATACAAGAGCTTATAGAACAAGTAGAAGACTTACAAACTTGAAAACGGGTCTAAATGAGCAAAAACAACTCGAAAACTTTAGAAATGAATCAAGAGACTTCTTTCTTCTTGTTTCTTGGCTTCTACTTGCTGTAAAATTTCGTCTTAATCTTCCTTGGACTTGTTTAGATCATGATTTGAGTATGTGTTGAGTTTTAGAGATGAATTGGAAAGTATGTGTATGTTTCGTGTATATATAGGGTGAAAGAAAGAGTAGAGGCCAAGTTGGATGGAGTAGGGACCAAGTTTACTTAGAGTGGTGGCCAAGGGTTATCCATGGTGACTAAGGAAGGCTAGGATGAGGTGTAAGATGGTGGTGATGGTTCGGTTATCAAAGGGGGGGGTGACAGGGTGTTTGCTTGGTGAACAAGGATGGTAACAAGGTGTTAGGGTGGTGACAAGGTGGTGACTAAGGAGGCTAGCAAGTAGGTGAGTCATGGTGGAGTTAGGGTGCTTGCTAGGTTAGAACTAATTAATAACTAGTTAAGGTTTTTAGGGTTTTCGTTTAGGGTTAGGATTAGGACGAGCTTGGGTTTAAGTTTAGGGAGGGTAATTATTTAAATGTTGTGCTATAAGTGTTTGTAACTTGTGTTGAAAAGGTTGCACGAAATCTAGAAGGAAAATGGAGGGAAAATGGTTAAATTTGAATACTATGCTTAATTGACTTGTACCTAGGGCTTAAACGAGTTGTACAAGGGTTTTGGAAGGAAAATATATTCGAATATTATGTATTGATTACTTGTACGCATGCCTTGAAAGCTTGTACATTCATTTTGTATGTAAACATTACATGAAGCTAGGGTTTTGATATAAACGTTAACGTTTAACATTTGTTTTGATATAACGTTATAGAAAGTGTGTTAAATAGATAACGTATGGTAGAATGATGATTAAAACATATTGCTTGACATATTATAACGTTTACTTGACATAAACGTTGATGATATTGGCATTGGTAGGTTGCGAGAGCTCGTTTACTTTTGTAATGTAAATTACGTTACATAATGAGTGGAATAAAGCGAAAATCTTTCTATGAAAATGGTTGTACTTAATTTAATAAGTAGATATTACATTGCATCTAATTTAATAGATGGATAATTACATAGAGAAAAATTATGGGTTGTTATATTGAACATCCCGAATCGATGATCTAAAGACAAATCTAGACAATCTGCAATAAATAAAACACCAAAGACATTCAACAAACTTTGGGTACCCATTTGAAAATGGGTCCCGATGAGTGTCTTATAAACTTTATCTATTTGACGCTTAACTTTTGGAATCCATTTAGCTACGGGTTCAGCTAACGGTTGCATTTTAGGAAGCCACCTAAACATAGTTCTAGGAAAAGATTTATTCGAATTATTCCTAGAATGCACATTCAAAGAATCACGAGACTTTTTCCTAAAAGGCATCTTGCTAACTTGAGATTTTCTAATACTTACATCATCAAAAACAAACAAATCATTCACATCATAAGAAGCATACAATCTAGAATTACAAGAAACATTCATATCATTACAAGCATAAGCACTTCTAGTGTCTACATGATGAGAATTATTGCATGACAATAAGTCTTTGCAAGAATATCGCTTAACATCTTTGTTTCAATTTTGAATGACTAACAGAAGACAAATCAACATTAGAAGTATTAGACGACCCTTTCTTCTTTTAAATAACACCGCTATGCTTAGGTCTTCTAACACTACTTAAAGTGTCTAAATCTGAAAAATGAACAAAATCTCTATTAGCACGCAATACATCATTATTCACTTGTTTGTCATTTTGTTTTGATGATGTTCTCTTACGTCTTTTTCTTTTTGTTTTATTTTCAACATTATTTGAAGCACAAGACGTTTTATACGTTGAAATTGGTGAAACACTTTGTGACACATTTATTTTAAACATTCCTAGAGCAATCATCTTTAAATTCTCCAAATTGTCACAACCTTTTTCAACTACATGACAATCATGTTCACTTTGATTTTTCGATTCAGAAATTGCATTTTCACTCGACTCAGAACCTTTTGATTTCAAAGACTTAATTATTTCCAATTTTTCTTTTCTTTTTCCAAAAGACTCACTACTTCATCTTCCAAATCAATTATGATCTTTTCTAAAATCACTGTTGGAACATATGGTTTGAGTGAACTTGTTTGCTGAAACGGAGAATCGATCTTTTCAAAATCTGGATTTATTATCTCTTAAAAATAATCATCCGAAAAATTTATCTTTTCATTCACATAACTTGCATTCAGATTTCCATAATCATATGCAAACTCAATTTTATTCTCTCTCGCTCTTTTAAATTTCTCAATTTCTAAAGCTTCATTCGAATGTGTGAGAAACATCAGAGTATACCCTAGACCAATAACCCTCTCATCGTAAAGACTAGGTCTCAATTCTTTTGCTTTACAAAAATAACTTGGATTTTCAAAACCTATTCCTTTTCGACCATTATACATTTTATCATTAGAAGGCATGATCATATGTATTGTCTGACGGGTTTGTCCAATTTTATAAAGTTTGTTTTCACAATCATTCAATATTTCCAAACACTTTTCATTTTCTAAATCCTTGTTACGCACACACTCTTCCAATTCTGAAATTTTCGTTTGTTTTTCTAAAATTTTCTCTTGAAGCCTCAGTACATTGTTATTCATCTCAACTAATTGACAACTCATCTTATCAAATAAAATCTCTTCTTCATCAATATTTTTCCTATGTTGTTTGTCATTATCATAAAGAGCAGAATATCTAATCATAAATTGATATCTTTCTTCCTCAAGTTTGAGGGAGATTATATTGGATACACTTCTTTTTTTTAATACTGGGGGACTGAGCCATCCATCTAAAAATAATGAAAGACCATAATTAAAAGAAATTTTTTAATTAAAAGAAATTTTTTAATTAAAAAATAGAAAAGGACGGAAAGGTATTTCGGTCAATTTCACACACACACACACCTACCACTCCATCATTACTTCCAAATCTAGATCTGTATTTCTTTCTCTCTTTCTCTCTAAAACACACACTAAAACACACATTCAAACCGATCAAAAATACACACAGTGTATAGGGATAGTCCTAAATTAAAAATTTAATACTAAATAACGAGGAACAGAATCAGGTATCGGGAAACCTAAGACTAATTAAAGAATTAAGAAAATAAATGCTAAATTAAATAAAAATTAAAATTAAATTCTAATTAACTTTTTTGAAAAATAAAGAACACTATAACTAAAACGGAGGTCCGTTTGAATGAAAAACGAAAAGAAACGGTAAAAACGCAACCCGGTAAGAACGGTTCTAAGACTGAAATTAAGAAAAATTATACCTATACTAAATTTTTATGATTTTTCCAGACACAAAATGACAAAAGAAAATTTTATAAAAAAGAAAAATATTATTTTATTAATTTTGGAGGATTTTTATGATTTTCTAAGATTTAATTAATTGACAAAAATAAACTTTGTTCTAAAATTAAGCACTAAAATTTTTCCTTTTATTTTTCAAAAAACAGAGTTTTAAAATTTGAAAATAATCGAAAAAGATTTTTAATTTTTTCAACTATTTTTCTATTTTTATGATTTTTATAAACAAAGTAATAACTAAATCATCTTTAAATTCCTAGAAAATACAAATTTAACTGGAAAAATATAGAAAAATAGTTTTTATAAACTACAAAGGTGCAGAAAAATTATGGAACAAAAAGCCCTAATTTTTATAACTCAATTGAACCCTAATTTGCTTAATTAAACTTAAGAACCCTAATTATATAAACTAAAAACTAAAATATTAACTTAATTATTATTCTAGAAAAGACAGGGTGCAAACTTGGTAAAGTGGGATAGACAAGGGTAGGCGGGTAACTGAAACAATTTTACACTAAGAGAAACGGTAACCCTAGACGTTAAGAAAATACAAAACAGACCCCTGCATTGCCGCTTATTTTGGCATATTAATTGAAAATTTGAGAATTAGCAAAAAACTAAAACTACAAAGTTGCTTATCAGCTTATTCTTAACAACTTAATTAAAGGCACTTTGACTTTTGACAAAAGAATAGATCTGAAAAAATAAGGCTTAAAGATCCTCACAGAAAGAAGCTTAGAGAGCTTTATTTATAACGTTTGGCATATTTGAGCTTATTACATAATGAAAAGTGAAACTAAAAGATGTTTAATATGCATAAGTAATGTGTGCTGAAAATATTCTAAACAAAGATTAACCTGAGTTAACAACTTTGCAAGAAAAATAAAGATAAACAAAAGATGCAAGATCTTATTCTATTGCTGTCTGTCAAGATTTGCTGCGATGCATTTGCAATGGTATCCCAAGCAGGCAAGCTTCTAGCTGAAAACTACATGAACACAAGTGATACTAGAAACTTACATTAATAAATTTTAAACACTCTTATACTAAAAATCACTTAAGTTTTTTCAAATTTGCATAAAACCAAAATTTCACTGGTGCATAAGTAATTAAGATTTTAAGATCCTGAAACTTTGTAATCAATTCATAACTCTAAACCTATGTAGAACTTATTATTTAACTATGACTCAGCTAGTTAAAGCATTATGACAGATGAATTTGACTTAAGTCAAATCATCCTATTCCAAAACACAACCTATTTATACCTGAAACTTAACTATTATGCAATTAAAAACTATTTAAGCACTAAACTGGTAAAACCTTATATCTACACTTACTAAAATTGACCTATTTAAGCTAAGTGAGCTCTAAAATTACTAGCTTATTAGAGAGAATAAGCTACTTCTTCTACTAGGCTTATATTTCTTCCATTTATGACAGAAGTGAAAAAGGGAAATGAAAACTTATTTTTGAACTAAAAACTATGATTAAATTAGTTTAAATTAGCCCACACACTCAGCCAAGAGTGGCTGAGTGCATTTGACCCATAACAAACCCCATTTGACCCATTTTAAGGTCAATGCCAAACACTCCCTTAAATTTGTAAAAACATTTTTTACTGATTTTTATGAAAGGGAAGCTTAGAAATGTGCTTATAAGTGGTGTTTAACTTATTTTAAGACATTCTTATATAGAATAAACAGAAAATATAGAGCTTTAAATAAAAACCTTTAAATTTTGACAATAATACTTGCAAATTTTCAAAGATAACTTCTTAACTTTTCATTAACAAAAGACAAATTACAACATAAACTTTTAAAATAGAACTGAATTACAAATATTGCTAAAAAGACTTAATAAAAATTAAACTAAAAAGGGTAAAAAAATGGTGTGGTCTTCGGCTTGGTCTTGGCTCTTTTATACAAGTCTTCAAAGACTTCTAGCTCTTGGGATGTGTTTCTGTGAGAGTACAAAGCTTTCCCCAAGCAATCTTAACCCTTCGTTTGCCTTCTCATGATCTCAGCCATTGAAATTAAAATTTCGACAAAAGCAATTTCACAAGAACTCTTAACTTTTTATATTAAAAACAGAAAAATTACAACATAAAGCTTTAAAACAACTGAGTAATATAATCTTAAAACAAACTTAATTAAAATTTATACTAAGAAAGTAAAAACGGGATTTTTTTTCTTTGGCTTGTTCTCTTCTCTTTTATAGAGGTCTCCAAGCCTTCTTTGTTCTTGGGCTGTGTTTGTTGTGAGTGTAGAAAGTAATCCAAGCAATCCTAGCCTTTCATTGGCCTTGTCTTCATCTCAACCATTGAAGGGGACTTCGGGTTGTGTGATTGTGCCAGGGGAGAGGGTTATAGGGGCAATGGGTTGTGGGAAATGGGTATGGGGATGTAGGAAAGTGTACTGGAGAGGTGGTATGGCTTAGAAAACCATGGGGGAGGGTGGTTTGATTTTGGCGGTAAATGGTTTGAGGGTACGTTATGGTTACAGGTTTTAAAAGTAAAGTTTGGGGAAGAGGCAAAAAGAGTCCCTCAACTCTTTCTCTCTTTTCATTTCTTTTTGGCCGAAATTTAGTTATAATGAGACTTTGGAAAGCGACAGTTTTGGTCCCTGCCGTTTTTTATAACAAAAGAATAAAAGGGTTTTGGAAATGGCAATAATGGTCCCTGCTGTTTTAATAGAAAAAGAAGTAAAGAAAGTTTAAGCAAATTGCAAAACCAGCCCTTGTGTTTTATTTTTCTATTTTTCTCTTTATAAAACAACTTTTAAAACTTGGCATTTTCGGCCCTTTTCTTTATTTTACCATTTTTCTTTTATAAAAAACTTTTAAAAATGACAACTTTAGCCCCTAAAGTTTTATAAAAAAGGATTTTGGGCTTTTGTTGGGCTTTTGGGCTTGTATTGGGCTTTTGGGCTTGTATTGGGCCCAATTGAGTGTGTCTGGGCCCAATAAGGTTTAGGTGGGGTTATTGGGCTTTTTCAAGCCCAATAAGGTTATGAAGTGGGTTTTGTGTGTACAATGGCTGAGATTGGCTGTAACTGGGCTAGGATTGGGCCTTCAAAGTCTTCACAGTCTTTGTCAATTTGGCTTGGTTTTCTGTCTTTTTGTTGATATCCACTTCCTGCACAATACAAATGCAAAACAAACATATATTTGGCAGTTTTTGTCTGTTTTTGGTCATTTAAGCTCGTTTTTAGAGGTAAAAGATATGTGTAATTAAGCACTTATCATTTGTCATTATCATAAAGAGCAGAATATATAATCATATATTGATATCTTTCTTCCTTAAGTTTAGCATATTGTGCTTGACATTCAGTGCGAGTATCAATCATAACATGTTTAACTTTGAGTTGTTCTTGTAAAACATCCGTTTGAGCAAGCAAATCATCATTCTTTTCGTTCAACACTTTTATTTGTTCATTAAATTCATTGTTTTTCTCCTCAAAAGTGTTTACTTGATTCTTCAAAACATCATATTTATCTTGTAAATCCTTGTTTTGATTTTCTAAATCTTTGCTTTGTTGATTTGCTTTCTCAATACATTTATGACATTTAGCAATCTTATGGTTAAACTTCTTAATCAATTTATCAACTAAATGATCCTTTTCTTCAGAATCCTTATAATCAACTTTTGACTGATCATGATCTGTTTAAGATACAATATGATTTTCATTAAAATTTTCACTAGCAAATTCTATTGCATCATGAAAAATTTCTTGATCATCATTATTGTCCACAAATAAACCATAATTAGTAGAATTATCATAATAATCTAAAGTCGCATATTTAGAATCACTTTTTGAATCAGAGGAGTAATAAGATACCTCAGCAATGGTTTCTTCAGCAGATGACAAGCTTTCCTCTGAATCCGAAAGAACCTTTTCCATTTTAGCCATGAAGACCATATTTGCACTGATATCTTGATTTGAATCACTACTAGACTCTATCCAAGCTTGGTCCTCAGAAAGAAGCACTTGTTCATCATCGTCTTTCTTAGCTAGAAACATCTTTGTTTTGTAGTAGTTGTAGTCTTTGACCTTTGCTTTCTTGTAGTCTTTGGCAAAATGTCCTTCCTTCTTGCAATTATAGCACTTAACTTTGCTCATATCCCGTTTCTTCTCATCGGATTTCTTATCCTCTTTCTTTTCCTCTGACTTCACGTATTCTAGTTTCTTGTTTGCTGAAGAAGAAGCTGAAGAAGTTCTCAAATTGTTGTTTGTTGGCTTAGCATAATACTTCTTTCGATTAAAAGCTTTTGCTAACAACGCGATAGTCTTTTTTAAATCACTGATATCTTCATTATCACTTCCTTCAGACTCTGATTGAACTACAACTTTCTCTTTGCGTTTGCTCACTTTTGTTTTCTTAGCAACCAACGCTAATGGATCTGAAGTAACCACAACAGCTTTCTTCTTATATCCCATAGCATCATTCACATCACCTTGGTTTTGCTTCAGAATGTTGTAAAGAGCATCAATATTGATATCCATTAAGTTCTTGGTTTGCCTCATCAGTGTACCATATTGTTTTCATTCTGGTTGCAAATTGTTCAAGAACTTGTAATTCAACTCACAGTTATCTTTCTTATAACCACACTTCTTCAAATCATTAATCACTTGTAAGTAACGAAGATAAGTATCAAACAATTGTTCTCCTTCAGTAGATTTGAAAGTCTTATACTCATATAAAATTGCAGCTTTCTTATCTTGTTCACCATACTCAGAACCACGCATCTGCCTTTCAAGAGCATCCCATAAATCTTTAGTAGTATCGTTGCTATCAATAAGATAATAAATGTCATTTGGAAGCCCTTAAATCAAAAGAGATCTTGCAAGATGATCAATCTTTCGAGTCTTTTTCTTTTCAGCAGTCCAAAATTTGGGATCTTTGAGAGTAGGAGGTGCATTCGGTGCAGTTCCAGCAAGTGAAACTTGAGCAACAACAGGCAATGGTTGTTCACCAATCTTAATAGAATTAATCATTGCTTCACCATCAGTTTGCTCTTCAAGTTAGTTCATAAACCGTTCACTCCATTGTGAATATTCACCCTGATACAACAACAGAATCCGCATTGTCGAACCAACCGTAATTACGTCTCGACTCATCTTGTCTCGAACAAAAATCCTGATACTTAACGAATAATCCGAACAAGCCCGCTCAATTAATCATCACAAACCAACTAAACGGCGAACAAAAATTATTTAAGCTCAATTAAAATCGTAGACCAAAAATAATACTAATTTTTTTAACACTAATATATATATATATATATATATATATATATATATATATATACTAATTTTTTTAACACTAATATATATATATATACTACTAAAAAATCTAACACTAAAAATAATGCACATCAAGTTTACTAAACAACACTTTAGAAAATGTTTAGATTCTTATTAAACGTTGAGCCTCTAAATAAAGTATCACAATTCATGTTTTATTCATTCAATTCAAGTGTACTAAACACGCCAGCCTAAGATATCACTAATGCACCGGCCCATTTCTTTTTATTATCAAACACCAGCCTATAATTTTCGGATAGTTCCTGTGGCCCAAATCTAAGTCCAACATTATAACCCTAAATCACTAGATATATATGTCTTACTCACATGCTCACAACCCTAGCACATAACCTCTATCTCTTAAATAAAAAAACACAGTTACACAACCAACTTCATATAACTCTCAAATCCTAAAAGAAATGAGACGACTCAAACACAAAAGCCTTTGTAGCACAAACAAAATATACTCAGTCACCTTTTTGTCGATTACTTGATCTTCGAATGAATAACAAATCAAACAACATGATTTGTTGATGAAAGACACGAACCCAAGTAGGGTTATTCTTGTTTTCTTTTTCGTTTTTATAAATCGAAACAAAACACAATAGATTTGAACACTTGTTGTTCTTGTCTTTTCTTTTGTTTTTTAATATTGACAGAAGTAAAAGCTTCAAAATAGATCTATGAAGAAATGGTTTTTCGTTTGAAGATCTTTTTAGATCTCTAAATCTTTTATGAGATACGAACCAAACCGAATCTGAGATCAACTTTTTTATTTCTTTGGTATTTTAGAAATTAAAAACGAAGCAAAGTCTTCAAAAAAAAATCTGTGATGAGCTTCTTTTTATGTTTTTGATCTTTAAAGGTCATGACTTTGTTATTTAACACAAAAAGAACAACTGACATCTTTTGTTTTCTTTGTTCTTGCTGTTTTTCTTTTAAAATCAAAACAAAGAAGGACTTGACACACTTGTTCTTGTCTTTATTTATGTGTTCAAAAATTAAATGAAGAAGCTTTGCTTCAAAGATTGATATTTCTTTATATGTTTTGAAAATTATGTAAGAAGTGAAAGCTTCAAAAAAAATCAATGAAGGTTGGTTTCTTTCGTGATATGAAGTACTTCAAAGTTGTTGTAAATCTCAAAGGAGACACGAAATACAAAAACCAAACCGAGATCTTGTTAATTTCAGTTTCGTTTCATTTTATTTTCAAATTTGATGAGATGTATTAGATGTATATGAGAGTTGAAGAGTGGTGGTTTAAGTCTAGGTCTAGGTTTGCATGTGAATCTGTCCCTCTTGTTTTCTTTGTTGATCTAGATCTATGATGATATGTAGTTAAATGTTACAGATCTGTGATGCTAGCACTCTTTTGTTCTAGATCTCCAAAGATCTTTAACCAAGTAAGAGACAATCTGAGATCTTTGTTTCTAGTTTAGATCTGTTATGTTTACTTCTCTATCTCTTGTTCTTATTTTGTTTAGATCTGAGTTAAATGAACTATAGTTCTGTTTTGTATTTGTGTTAATTCGGTTCCTTTTGAATTGCTAATCCGGTTTCTTCTGATTTGATAAAACGGTTCTGACTGATGTTGCTAATCTGGTTTCAAAGAAAAACGTGTATATCCGAAAAACGCGTGAATTACACGCGTAAAACCGTGTTGACCAGATTTGACTAGAGCTGAAAACGCGTGAACAGTAAAAGCGCGTATTTGACTTTGACCAAAAAGTCAAACTTGGTCAAATCAGTTTAAGTCAGTTGCAAAACAGTTTCAATCAGTTGCAAATCAGTTATTACCTTTTAGATATGAAAATAAGCACTAAAAAAAGCAGATCTAAAGCAGATAAGCCAATAAGCACCAAATTTAGCACAAAATAAGCAGAGTTGACTATTCAGATCTAGAATAAGTAGTTTCGACTGAATAAGCACGACTAAATAAGCTTTAAATGACTGAATAAGCTTGAAAAAGAACAGATTAAGCACTTAAAATTAACAGATATAAGCAGAATAAGCATACTAAAAAGCTAATAAGTAGATCCAATACGCATAGAAACTCGTAATAAGCTAAAACCTCGTTGGAATAAGCTAACTGAATAAGTAATAAGCTCTGAATAAACACATTTAAACTGAATCAGCTTTCAATTAAGCACATAGCACAGAAAAAGCATAAAATAAGCACAAATACGCCTTGAAATAAGCAATAAGTATACGAAATAAGCTGAAAAGCACGAATAAGTAGAAATAAGCGAATTCTCGATCTCTAACACAATCAAACACAAAAATAAGCACTAATCCACAATCATTGACTATTTCACCATCTTTACCCCTTTAGTAACTATAACATTATTTATCATTTATCTATATCTCACTTAAACACATAAATACCTCACAACATATTCATACTAAATCAAATTGCTATTGGTGGTACACACCACCTTTGATCACAAATTTTTACCCCACTAGTGAAGAAAGCGAGGTTGTATCAGTGTTCGCATGCGATGGTGGTTTTACCTAGTTTGACCATGCATGAACATTGGCTTTATTACGTGTCAGAAATTAAGGTTACAATGTGGCAATAATCTTAGATATTTGAATTTATCATGTATAATTCACTTTTCAAATAAAATATTTCGACCCTTATCGCCTAGGTTACACGAAATATCTATTGTGCTAATACAATCAAAATACTTTGTTTGTGAGCATAGAAGACATGGCATAACAAAGAGAATTGTTTGTTTTCATGTGTCAAATGAGACCATTAACAAATGGCGATTAAATACGGTTAGATCCTAACAAGATTGGTGGACAACAATTGCAGTTGTTGGTTTTTGTGGGAAAAACACGTAACTAATTTGTATCACCAACTATGACCCCAACAAGGAGCGCTACCCCTTAAACCATGTGTCTTTGTCGTGGTCGAACACATTAACTCAAATGAGTGTGTACTCCATACTTCTTTTACTCGTATCCGAGCTTAATATGAAATCACATTAGTCTATAGTAAATCACAATTACCTAAAATAGTTGATGACACTAAAATCACTAACATTACACTTGGTTTTACTACAAATATAGAGAAAACCTTATGGCAAAAAATCTATTTGGGTTGAGCATTGGGTCAAAACCGGACCAAAAACGTGAACCGAGAAACGAACCAGAGTGAATCGAGCCAAACCGAAACCGAACCGAACCTGTTCGACTCAGTTTAGACAGTTTAGGTGTGTTTTTCTTGCTTTTGGCCTAAATCGAAACAGGAAACCATAAATATATAAAACCGAATCGAGTAAGGTTGGTTCGGTTTATGTCGAACTGGTTCGTCTTGGTTTATTTGTTTGGTTTGGTTGTGAGTCTATTGTGCTCACCCGTGAAAACTATGGTCTCAAACTGTCCATATGGTCTAACTTTTGTACCCATTTCCGAAACACAACAAAACACCAAGGAGCAAACGTCAATACTCTTTAGTCTTCACCATTAAACACGAACCACAACTTTACCAAACAACAAAAAACCAAAATTAAATAAAACGCATCAAGCTAAGTGCGAATTAGGTCAAACGCTCTTCATTTTCCGGTAAACTTGTATTCTCTAGTATTCAGATCCATAAATCATTTCTAGTTGACTGATTATAGTATTTACTTATTTATTATTATTATTATTACTATGTGTTATTTTAATTGTTTATATAAGATTCTGTTATAAGTTATGTAAAGTTAAAGCATTATAAAAGAATAAGTTAGAGGATTTTATGAATTGGATGAATAGTTGTTGTTGATTAATAGAAATTCGTGTAACTTATACAAAACCTAGATCTAGAAATGATGAGTTTGGTGATGAAATGAGCGTGCTTCGTATTATTTAGTGCAATGAAAATGGGCAAGAGTATAACTGAAACGCAAAGAAAGGAAATCAATTGGTAGAGTTTCATTAGTAATATATGTTTTAATAGAACGGGATGTTGTGTGGATGGAACTTACATTTATAGAGTTTCATTAGCTAAACGTACATCGTAAAATACAACTTACATTTAACAAAAAGTTTTTTATTCCATAAACGTATAAACAACACATTACGCATCAATCTCAAAATACCTAACATGCATACACTAAATATGTTGAAAAAAATCAAAGTAAAACCTAAAAAGTCAGCAATAACATATACACATAATCTGATGAACTATAAAAATTCGAAAAACTAGTTATAAATCAGTACACTTATAAATACACTATTGTTTTTTAACAGTTTTAAGATCTATTTTAGCAGTTTTAACAGTTATTTTAGCAGTTTAAAACTAGTTACAACACATTTACTCTAATATTGCTAAAAATTGATAAACATGAACAAAAGATGATGTATTTCATATGAAAAGTCATACATTAGCTTTTATATGTTTTTTAGTAACGTTTTTGAAGTTGCTAAGTTGCTAAGAGTTTATATGAAGCTCAAATTTGATAAAATGAAGTTAAAATGAAGAAGCAGCATAAATTATTGAGATTTAAAAAAAATCTATTCTAACTGAATTTGCTGGCGGTGTAGGAATTTGTTGGGGACAAACCAAGCATGGTTATAAGAAGAGAGAAAAGATATTTTCAAAAGAAATCACAAAAACAAATAGTACAAGGCCTCCACCATCTTTCCTCTCTTCTTATAACCATGTTTGGTTTGTCCCAACAAATTACTACACCCCAGCAAATTCTGTTAGAATATATTTTTTTAAAATCTCAATAATTCATGCTTCTTTTTCATTTTAACTTTATTTTATCAAATTTGAGCTTCATATAAACTCTTAGCAGCTTAAAAACGTCACTAAAACATATAAAAGCTAAGGTCTGATTTTTTATATGAAATACATCATCTTTTGTTCATGTTTATCAATTTTTAGCAATATTAGAGTGAATGTGTTGTAACTAGTTTTAGAACTGCTAAACTAAAAAACAGCTATCGTTGAGGTACTTAAAACTGTTTAACAGTAGTATATTTATAAGTGTACTCATTTATAACTAGTTTTTCAAATTTTTATAGTTCTTCAGATTATGTGTATATTGATATGTTATTGCCAACTTTTTAAGTTTTATTTTGATTTTTTTCCATATTTAGTGTATTTAGTAAGGATATGCATGTTAGGTTTGATGTGTAATGTGTTGTTTATAGGTTTATGGAATAAAAAACTTTTTGTTAGATGTAAGTTTGTATCTGATGATGTACGTTTAGCTAATGATCCTCTATTAAAACAACTTTTTTCCCGAGAACGGGAATCGTCAATATGCTCGTCTGGCTAGTACAAACCCTATGGACTATATATGCGTGGTTTTTTTTAGATCCTAAAGTTATACAATTCATGCTTTTGTAGTGACTCTTGTTCTGGTAAGGGTAGATGCGGCAATCCAACATACAATGGTGGTTTATTTTCTAGAGTACATCACCTAGGTTGCGTATTGTTCCTGCCATACCATAGAAACATTACGACTAAAGGGTGACGGCTTCACCTTATGGTTGTAATGGCTTCCCGTCGCCACACACTCCCGGTCAATTTTTTTTCAAAAACTTCACATTCTAGGCATATTTGGTGACGGCTCACAAACACGGTCACAAATACGAACTTTTGTCTTTTTCTTCCAAATGAGCGCGAAACTTATATGTTTCGTGCTTATGTATAGTCTAAGGCCTACAAACCAAATATGAAGGAATTTAAGAAATAAGAGATGTAAGATGCATGAAGGAATGGGGTAAATGACCCACAATGTTAGTACAATAATTTATAACTTCTTTTAATGTTTGTAATAATAACTTAAAGTGATGGTAAACTTGATTTGAACTTCTTTAATTTGGTAAGTGAATAATAAATTTGAAACAACCCAAAAAGAAAATATGGACAATAAATTTAAAACGAAAGAAGTAATGGCTTGATTGCTAAAATTAAAACTAGGTTATATAAAAAGCAAATTTAGTTTGTTAAAAGTTTAATGTTAGTAGCCCATCGACATTTTAGGCCCTATTCCATTTAAAAGCCCACAAGTCCTATATTTATAAGCGATTGGAATATACGTAACTATATTTTTACACAAATTCGCCGAAATCTCTTTGCAAATAGCGGGTAATCCCCAAAGCATCGCCACGAATGAATAAGATGGCTCAGCGACTCACGAATCATGATGCACTTGTTGCCGCACAAAATGATTTGGCGCTGCGGGTTGCTTTGGAGGTGGAAGAGGCATTTGTGGATGGTGTTTTGCAAAATCCGGATCCTTTATGTGCTAGAAGGTATAAAATATGAATTTGTTTTTACTTGTTTTAGTATTATCTATAAAGAAAACAAATCAAATCACATACTTCAGATTGTTTCTTCTTTTAGAAGTATGTGCTTCGATCTGTTTTCTTTATAGATAATACTAAAACAAGTAAAATAAATTCACATTCTATATCCTTCTAGCATATCTGGATTTTGCAACACACCGTACTCAAATGCCTCTTCCACCTCCAAAGCAACCATGCGGGTGTTGATGACTTGCCTAGCATCCTGGAGCGCTTATTGTTACAACATGTCTTGGTTGTACAAATTATGTTGTGCGGCAACAAGTGCATCATGATTGCCGAGTCGCTGGTCATTCGTGCAACTAGTTTCGCGGTGGTTTGGCGGATTACCAAGCCATTTGCCAAGAGATTCTGGCGGAATTGCGTGGAAAAAGGCTACATATATTCCAATTGCTTATAAATATAGGGGGTGCTGGTTTTTTTGATGGATTTGGGGCCCAAAATGCCGGTAGGCTACCAACATTAAGCTTTTAACAAATTAAGTTTGCTTTTTATGTAACCTGCTTTTAACTTTAGCCACTAACTACTTTCTTCGTTTTAAATTTATTATTCATATTTTCTTTTTGGGTTGTGAATTATTCACTTCTCAGATTAGAGAAGTTTAGATCAAGATTACCATATTACCCTCACTTTAAGTTATTATTACAAACATTAAAGAAGTTATAAATTTATTGTAGTGATTTTGTGGGTCATTTACCCCATTGGGAGGTGAATATGTCGCGCTTTGTGGCTTATAAAGTGTCTCGCGTTGTTTATCCACTTTGCAACACCAACCTTAGGGTGACGTTTGTCGGCTTTTGTCCACCTTGCACTTAACGTGGTGAATGAGGAAATGGGAGGTACATGTCACTTCACCTTGTGATGGAGATCCGATTGGATGTTTTGCAAAACTCAGGTTCTCCAAGTTTTAGAACTCTAGGAGCTCGATATCGTGTAGGGTGGGATGATGGGGTTAAAGGCGTCTTTATGGGGTACGTGGGACAAAACTGATGTTGATGATGAAAATGTTATCTAACCGAACACATTTATATGTTCCATACATAAATACGTCGTTTGCAATTCTTTAAACAATGCTCGCATAAGTTGGTGTTTCTTCCAGAGAATGATCGTCGGAAAGACATTGTGTTAGAATTATTGGAAGGATTGCGATATATGTAACTCCTTGTAGGCGTTCTTTAAAAGAAATGTGATAGGTGTTGTATTCATGTATGGGATACATTGATGTTGGTTTTCATCCTGTTGCTAGCTAAAACTTTTTTTTACCTGAACTTTCAATTGCTAGTTAATGATTTACCCGAGTCACACGAACATGTGAGCCAATGGCGGCTTAGGTTGAAATCTATGTCTACTAAACATGATTTAAAATCGCACTTTGAAATGTAAGACGTGCTGTCCTTGGCCAAGTAATGGGGTGTTGGAGTCACCGACATCGTTTTTGTCCTTGCTATGAACATCCCTTTAACCTTATCATCCACTATAAATGATACCGAAAGTTGTAGCTTATGAGATTAAAACACAGGAGTTTGGTATGGTCATAAGCTACAACAAACAAATACGAAGAACAAGATGTTTGATTCTCTTTTGAGATACCATATATATCTGCTTAATGAACAAGTTAGATTTTGGTTTAATTCTTAATTTCCTTAAAAACTTTATAGGTTTTTCAAGACGTTTACGCAGACGTGCTGTCCAAAGCCTTGAACCTTATGTGTGTGGTCACTTGTTAGAAACCATTAGATCTTGATAGAATGGACTACGGATGATCTTTGTAACGAGATTGATAACTAAGATTGTTTTTACCTTGGTAGATTCTTAGTATATAACATTTTATATTATAAAAAAAATCTCATTGACAGCTTTAAGATGAGCATTATATCTGATATGTTTTACAAGCTTTCATATACGAATATAGTATATAATTGTAATTCACAAAATAAATATATCGTGACGAATGTACAGAACCTTCTTTGGATTGCCATTGTGATTGCTGACTAATGGCAAAATAAATGGCGGGACTGAATTTAATGCATGTAGAATGATACACTTGTGTTTCTATTGAATTAGGCGCAATTGCTCAGCTGGTTATAGGTTGTCATCAAAACCATGTATATATGATTTACAAGTCATAAGTAACCTAGTGTGGTGTTTATGTAATCCTTATGGTCTTCCAGCTGAAAATAAGTTTAACCGACATATCGTTAGTAAATCATTCACATCATACTTCCCGTTTTGATGACTGTTTAGTCATCACCCCACACAAAATAGTACTCTCTGTTCTTTATTAGTTAGCGCCCTATTTTGCCTTAAACTTACAAATATTATTGTTATTATCCAGCCTGTTATCATTTGAGATGTTCTGCTGTAATTTAGATCATGCAGCTGTTTTCCATTGCTCGCGCACATTACATATGAAACTTCAAAGTTCCATGTACATGTGATTTTGCTTGATCATCCGGTTTTAACCGCTTTTTATGGTTTCAGGCTTTTGAGTGTAAAGTATAATATGGGTGGTGGTAGGGTTGCACATCCAGTCTTGAAAGGCCCTAGTGTGGTCAAGGAACTGGTCATTGGAGCTGTGCTTGGGTTAGCCGCTGGTGGTTTGTGGAAGATGCACCACTGGAACGAGCAGAGAAAAACGAGAGCATTCTATGACCTGTTGGAAAAGGGTGAGATTAGCGTTGTTGTTGATGAAGAATGAACATTGTGATGACAGTTTATGTCTACAGTTATTTAAACCAGAGGTAGTAATATCAAATTTTAATCACATAAAAATTTGGCATCGAATGTGTGCTCTTCATGTAATCTAGTTTATGAGTCGAATTGAGTTGGTTATTGGTTGAGATACTCATTTTCAAAATGGGCAATATTGAGTCTGTTTTTTCTTTTGCATAAGTCGAGGGTTTTCTTCAAACATACGGAGCATGTGTGCAGGTTTATATCAAGCTCAACTTTACGATTGCTATACTGGGCAAATCAAGCGTGAAACAGTGTATTGCACATATGGATCTGTAGTTCTCCCTCCAAATTATCGGAAAACAAGGTTCTCATCCGGTTCACCAAACTGAGACCTAATCGACATTTAACAAGAACTATATAATCCGATTATTTGTTTCAATATTCTGAAACTTTGATTCAAAAATGTTAGCAGGGTCGAGCTGAGTTATTTGAGATCTACTCGAAAACAAGAAGATTCGAAAGCAACTAGACTGAAGTCAAGTTACTCTTTTTTTTGGCAAAAGTGAAATTGATATTGAAGTGCGATCATAAAAAAAGATCTGGTGAGTACATCGAGAGTTTGCAAAATGCAAACTAATTGAAAATAAAACCTAACCGCAATTGAACTCGAAACTTGACATTTGAAAAACATAAACCAAAGACTTATTCCATTAAAGACCTTGAATCTTCATCATCAACTAGGATACAAATGCTTCTCAGTGTCTTGACTTGATGGCTGGAAATATATACATATATCTGAAGACGATTATATTCCATACAAAAACTCAACAAACACAACTCCAGTATCGAGCCCACCGAACGCAAAGACCACAATATAAGGGCAAAACACTCACGAGCGACATTAAAACGGTTGTGACGGATACTTTAAAAACCGTGTGCCAAATCCATCCAGTGAGAAATGACGATGACGTGCCTCAAGTGGGTGGTGGTGGTGGTTTCACGAGACTTAAGTCAAGTTACTCGAGACCTTTAAATCGAATCGAATTCAAGTATAAAAAGCAAGATTGCAAAATTCGCGAACCGGTAGAAAGCTTTAAATCGAATTCAAGTATAGAAAGCTCACTAAACTTATAAACTTATAACCACCGATTTAATGCTAATATTTAAAAAATATAAATGCTACTATCATTAACACTAAAGTAATAATTTAGACGTTTTACTTTTGAAAAAACATATATCTACTACTTTATAAATTATTTGACACATGCAAATAAAAATGGTTTAAAATGCAAAACATTTGCTAGCCACAAATATAGTCACGAGGTACCCGTCGTCGCATTGCGCAGGTACCCTTCTATTATTCATAACTTAGTAAAAATTGAATTTTTATGATAAAATTTACATCTATAAATTTGTATTATTGTAAGTTTGTAACATTCATTTTAATACTAAAATTTAATGCGTCATTAGCGTGCATCATAGTAGGATTAGTGTAGCGTAGAATTTAATTATATAAATTACTAAATAAAGTAATACGTGTAAGCTAAAAAAAATAAGATTGTCAAGAGATTATGCTTATTTTTTGAGAAATAAGCTACTTAAAATATAAGCTTCGTTTGGTAGACAAAATTATAAGAGATTATAAAAAAAATAATCTTTCATAATCTCTTAAAATTAAATGCTACTTCATACAGCTTATAAAAATTATTTCTTTTCATAATCTTCATCACCATCTACATCTACAACTCTATCTCCAGTTCCAAAAACAACTATTTTTGCCAAACATACCCTAGCTATAATGGAAAAAACTTTCAAATGTTAAACTTTCACCATCTGTCAAAGGAATAGCTGAATGTTGAAAAATTAAGACAAATATATATGGAAACTATAAACTTTTATTATTATTTTCGTTTATAGCTCATGTTATTTTCATTCCGAATAAATAGTGTTTAATTAATGTTTTAAAAACCGGGTCTCTAATCGACCAGGTCGAGTCACCGGGTTACCGGTTCGACCACCGGATGAACCTGCTCTTCACAAAAATTAAATTATATATATTTGGAATGATACAAAAAAACTATATATATATATATCGAAAACCAGGTTGACTCGGATCACTTCAAACCCGGCGGGTCTAACCGGATTTCGAAAATATAAAAACCGGTTTAATTTGACCCGTTTTTCGTCTGGAACCGGTTGAACCGACCGGGTCGAACCGAGTTTCAAAACATTATGTATAATTGCCAAATTCTCAAATTTTTATTATTTATTACTACAACTATACCGCTATAAAATCCCGTTGATATTTTATAAAAAGTAAAGATAAAGATTTTATTTGACTCCATTTACATACATATATATATGATATCCTCCTACGATCTGCATGCAAACCCATGAGATAGTTTAAAAAACAATCAAACAAAATAAACTGGCAAAACCTAATTACATCATCGAGTGCGCTAGTAACACACCACCGTCATCGCTGTATCGTCTCTGGTAACTGCAGCATTATTTTCCCGATAATTAGGGCTTGTAACTAGTTTTTGATTACCAATATATTTTGTTCGGTATAATAATGCCTATTGTAGATGTATTCTTAGTATCCATGTTTGTTCGGTTCAAATTACTATTATATAATACTTGTTCGGCAACGTAGTAAGTCTATTATGCTACCACTATGTTACCAAACGTGTTTTTAAAACAAACAGTTACTTAGTTACTGCGAGTTTTGCCAAACATAGAGCGTCTATATTCTCTACTATGTTGCTTGTTAAGGGGGTGTTTGTTTCGGCTTAGGAAACATAAGCCCATTTGGCTTATTTTGAGACTCAGTGGCTTATATAAGTTTACTATATCATAATAAACTTATATATGCCCCCAAGTCTCAAAATAAGCCATACATTTGGGGCTTATGAAATATAAGCCCAAATCAAATTTGATTTCTGCTTATATTTCATAAGCTTTAATTTTCTGGCCTATTTTGAGACTTACGAGCTTATATAAGTTTATCTCATATCATAATAAACTTATATAAGCCCACAAGTCTCAAAATAAGCCGAAAAATTAGGGCTTATGAGTTTCATAAGCTGGAACAAACACCCCCTAAATGAAAGTGTAACATGTAGTGAGTTGAAATCCGTGTATTAAAAGTTTAAAATTAGTTAATCTATTATGTTACCAAAAGCGTTTATCATATAAACATAGCCTCGGTTTTACACTTTTGTAATATGTGATATATTCATCATTTAGCTATAAGCGTTGGTAAGATCGCCAATAGTTTTTGGGACTTTGTGCTTAGATGACTGCTGATTTTTTTTAACAGAAGATGACTACTGACTGAGTATAGTAAATGACAGTATTCGGCTAGTAAGTGTAGCTGAAAGCTAACGAAACCAGAATATCGAACCTTAGATGATTTTATATAGATGACTAACGTCCGTGTTTCCGGGCTATTTTTTCGGAACTCTGGTCACGGGTTTTATAATTAGATTGGGTTAACATGTACTGTCATGATAGGTATACTTCATATAGCAGCGATTCCAGTGTCAAAAGCATTTTATACACGGTTTTATTACAAGCACATGTTCTTACGTTTTTCTGATTTCCAGGTTTATAATCGACTTAAAGCCCGAAAAGGGTTGTCGTTGTGATGGATCTGAAGCTGTTAATTGCATCAGACGGGACAGCACCTTTGTCTGTGCTTGCTGTAGCTGGCCTTACTGCAGTTTCTCTTACTGTTGAGCCGAGTCTCGCGTCTGCATCTCAACCCGTTCTTGTTTTAACTAACGGGTATTGCACAGTTACTTGTTCTTCTAATAACCGAATAGATTTATCTTTTATAACTACTGACTTAATAGTTTTCTTATAGGACGAAGTTGTGTGGCACGAATGTACTTCTTCGGTATCTTGGTGGCATAGCAACAACCATTCCTACTTTGTACAAGCGAGCTGATATCAAAACATCACAGGTGAATCTGGTGTTTCTTGTTTGTCATAATTACATGAGAATTTTAGTTTGCTGTTCTGTTATTGAGACTATGATTATATATTTTCTGTGCTGGTTTAACTGCGCTTCTTGTAGATTGATGAGTGGCTCGACTATGCCCCTATTTTTTCTTCTGGTTCTGAATACGAGGGGGCTTGTAAGCTAGTAGAAGGATATTTGCTGCAGCACACTTTCTTGGTTGGTCATAGTTTGTCAGTTGCAGACATTGCTATCTGGTCGTATCTTACTGGTAAATTCTATTAGTTGTGCCTTATATTTTCGTATTCTCTAGAGGTGCCAAAATGGGCTGGTTATATAGTAGGTTAATTAGGTAATGTCAAGCGGGTAAGAAAAACCTCAAAACGCTTTTTGGTATGTTTTATGCATGAAGAACACACTTTTAATGCTTTCTCGACTGGTTAGACACTTTTGATCATTTGACCCACTTCCGTATAAGGTTTTTTGGCTTACCTGTATGACTCGTTAAATGGGTTGGATTTTCCACCTTTAGTTGTTGGACTATATTTTTGGTTAGTACCATAATTGCTAAAGTTGTCGCTATTTGCAGCTGCCGGTAAGCTCTGGGAAAGTTTAATGAAGTCAAAGAGGTACCAAAGCTTAACTCGGTGGTATAACATGATATCGAACGAGCATGCTACTGTCTTGAATGACTTAACATCAATATATACAAAGAAAAAGGACTCAGGAAAGCCCGTACCATCAAAGTCAAACGAAACTGGTAAACAAGGATCTAAAGAAGTTGTGAAAGCCAGTAACCGACCTGAAGTGGATCTGCCTGATGCAGAGAGCAGAGTATGGGAAAAGTTTGTTTAAGGATTTGCACCGCCGAAACAGAGCGGTTATCCTGATATTGGCCATGCATAGGCTGCCTTTAATGAACCAATCCTTTGCTCAAAAGTACAAGGGGAATTAATCATATCCGTTTTGATGATACAAACCTCCAGCTAAGGAGGGGAGCAACGAGTTTGTGGGCGAATTCTTAGTAGATATCGAGACTGTGGGGTATTAATACGCGATGGTTACTGTTTATATTTAATGGACATGTATAAACAACAACAAACGAGATCAGGAGGTTGGAGAAATGAAGAACAAATTATCAGCATGTTTTATTAGATAGAAAAAGATGTAAAGATGAGAAGAGGTTGTTTGCTTGAGAGAAACTCAAATTGCACCTTACAAAAGTGAGCGTCACCCCTCCTGGGTTGTATGGTAGGGGGGGGTTGGTATTTATAGTCATGATCAACGGAACTTTATCTAGCCTGAGTTGTTTCTTGCTCGTTTTTCGTACCACCTACGTCGGCGGCTATATAATATAATAATTAAATTAAAAAATGAATAATTTATAATTATGAATGAAATGTAGTACATTTCCAGGAGCAATAACCTCAACCATATTAATTCCTCAGGCGAGATGGGTGAGGTATCGTCACAGTGATAGGTGGATTGGGGGGCTACTTAACAATGCTGGCTTTGACCCACAAGTTGCGTAAGATTTCGGTGTAGGGGGGTGGATGCCGGGGGTCTGTTTTGGTTCCGTTCGCTAGGTAGTACATATTAATAGCTGGAGGGGTATGTGTGGGGTGCAGTTCGGCCGCCCAAAAGGCGATTCTACAGCGTGTGAAGTTGTCTTCTGGGAGTTCTGGCCTTCTTTTGGTGGTTATATAAACTTGGTGAGTTCCAGCTTTGGGTTGGATCTTTCGATTGTCGCTTGGATCTGGTTACTATTGGGGGTTGGTGTTGTGTGAGGACCATTTAGTTTGTAAATGACGTGTGGGATGTTACTGTCCCCGCCCCGCTTGTGCATGCGAGCGTTGGGATGGCTTGGTTGGAAAAAAACTTTCTTCATGGACTCCGCTTTTTGGGGAGAAGTAGAAGTTTCTGGATCGTGTAGGGCTTCGTCCACGCTCAAACCACAGTCCATTATCGTAAGCATGGATGTCTAAAAGCTTTGACGTGTAGCGTTAGGAACAATCGCTGTCTACCTGTTCATTAACGGGGTGGCCGACAGCGGAATGTGTGTAGAAGTTCGCAAACCACACGAAAACTATGACGCACTGGCTTCTGTCATTAGGGCTTGGTGTGATATGTCGTTTTGCGGGGGGATGCGTGAGGTTAGAGTGGTATTGGCCGCGAGAGGGGAAGGGGGGAGAAAAGAAGTGGATCAAGCAACTGTTTCTTCTCTATGTTTGGCATAATGACTTTCAAGAAACCAAGTACTAAACATGTTTGGTTGTGTGAGTTAAGGCGTAAACAAGAACTTCGCGCCTGAAAGGTTGATATGGTGGTGACATCTCAAGTCAATTTAGTCCCAGTTGTACACGCATTGTTGCCCCCCAGATGGTTTCTAGCGAACTCTCGGAAGCTCTAGTCAGCTATTCTATTCGGCATCATTGTTCGTTTGTACGTCCATTATACTCGAGAGTTCTTGTGCCATAAGCACCAAATCTTGATTTACAAAAGAATCATATTACCGTCTTGACTTCACCAACCGTTTTAGAGGAGTGTGAAGTTGAAGGAAGCAGAGATATCAAGAGAGGAGAGGAGCGACTTTGGTTTATATATATACAAGGTCTTTGGGAATGATGTCATCGAAAGAACTTTGTTGGAAGATTCTGCTTAGATCTTGGTGAAGTATCTTTGTTTGGAAATGGAATTAGCACAACAAAATTACCCGTCTTGAGAAGTGGTGTTGTATTACATCTTCAACCTTTTACCTGATACTCTTTGGCGCGTACGGACTCAACCTCGGGTATTTTCTTTCGGATTGTTCTTGTGTATCCACGTGGTGAAGGTTAACATCGAAGGATTACCATAACGTTGACACTGATGTAGGGTAATTGCCCCCGAATTTTTGTTACGTAAGCCTGGGGGGGTGTATTTTATGATTGAAGAAGAGACGAGTGCGAAGAAGTGTATCTCTAGTGTACCTTATACTCCATCATAAAGGTGTAAGAGAGTGTATACTACACGCTCTGTGTTAATTTATGGAACGCACATACGTGACATCGTGGGTGCGTGGGTGGGTGGTGGGACAGACGGGTGAAGCATGTGGCGTATTTTGGTAGTATTGTGCGCCGTTTGTGGGGGGCTGGTGAAGTGGATAGATGCTCTGGGGAGGGGGTGGGGGGGGGGGGGGGGTCGGCTTGACCTGGCGCGGATCGCATCCGTTTCCTCCTCTGGAGGAATGGGTGAGGGAAAAGCTGAGGAGGTGGGGGGGAAGAGGAGGAGGAGGGGGGATGGGCTAGCCTCGTGGATGGAGGATGGGGAGAAAAGGAGGTAACGTAGATAATGATGATGGGTAGAATACCAATAGTGCTTAAGAGTGGGCTTGCGTTAAGTGGGCATACGGTTATGCACGTTTTGTGGTGCAAAGCAAAGGCTGGTGCATCAAGATGGGGGTCATCAAGAGAGGTCATATTAAGGAATATGTCATGCATATCGGATAAGAAAAAAAAATAGAGAAAAGTCACGATGATATTGAAGGAAAGAAAGATAGAAAGGAGGAAAGAAAAAGAAGAGAAAGTAAAGAAGGAAAAGAAAAAAGGAAAAGTCGGCGAAAGAAGGAAAGAAAAGTCACGATGATGAGAGAATAGCACAAAAATACCCGTTGAAAGTGCTGATTACATCTCAACCTTTAAGCTCTCTGGCTAACTTACCAACCTCGTATTTTGTCGGCTATTGTAGTGACCACTTGGTGAAGTAAACACGATATTCCAAACTTGAAACTGAAGTAAAATCCCCCAAATTTGTTACTTAATCTTGCCCTACTGTTGATTGAAGAACGGTGCAGAAGAAAATCTCTAAGTACCTTATACCCAACATCAAAAGTATAAGAAGTACAACACCTCTTGAAATTATCCACATCGACATCTGCGTGTGACACTGAGTACTACAATGTAACTCCTTTAAGTGATAGTTATCCAGGTCTTCATCCAACCACCCCTTGACTTCTGGAAACTAGATAATCCAAGTCTTAATCATAACTGTATACGTTCAAGCAAGTCATCAATCGATAGAAAATAGAAGAAAGTCTCGATGATGAAATAAGTAGACGCCTTTGTGAAATCCAACTTCAATTGCAAATAAGGGATACCAAATCAACTCCGTGATCACATGTCATCGTAATCCGAATCTCTAGCCATTTTGTCATTTAAGTGAATCTTTTCAGGATCGTTTTGGGATTAAGTGTTGTTGTTTGTGTGGTGTGTTGTTATGGTTGATTGTGTTTTATGAGTCTTGGTTCTTGATTGTGGTGTTTGTTTGTTGTTCTTGTTTTGATTATAATATTCCCAAATTCGGTCATATGCCCAAAGTCGGTCACATGCCCACCTGATGCGCGGATCGACCTTCGCGGTAAGGTAATAACTTTCTGATTAAAAATCAATCCAGCCCAACATCATTTGAAATTCGGCCCACTTTATCAACCAAAATACTCGGCCCTTGTGTGTTTTGAAGAAACCGGCCCACACACCAAAAATAAGAGAGGTAATAAAAGGCATCAAATCCCTAATTCAACTCACATTTACCCTAACCCTACACTTATTTCAACCGCCCCCATCCCTTCTCTCTTCCAATCGGTCAGTCACCAAGAACAAACACCCCTCAAAAATCATTCCATATCATTCATTGCTCTCTCACTCATACACACAAGTAGCAAACACACTTGATCTTTCAATTCGAACCCCTTGAGTTCTTAACAGGTCATCACCATCAAACCATCAATGTGTCAAGAACCAAGGAGTAATTGTCATCAAGATCCTTTAAGAAGGGTCTCGGGTAGGTATGTTTTTGTTGTTGTTTGTGTGTCAATCGAAACAAGGAAACACCGTAACACGATTGTAATAAGTGTTTCTTTAACTTCGAATATTCAAAGGGTTAAACCCAACATAGATCGATGATGGTTATTTCATGTCGTGTGCTTGATCTTATTGGGTCTCGATTAATTTTGACACACGAAATAAAAACAAAACTGAGATCATGTTTGTATTATTTTCGTTTCGTGTTTTGTTGGAGTGAGATGATGTGAGGTTGTTTGATTGTGACGAAGGGATTATAGGTTTAGACTTGGATTTGTTTAGATAATGTGACGATGGGTTATGATTTATGTTGTTGGATTTATTGAATTGGATTTGTAAATGGTTGTTGTTGATGTTGAATAAGGCTGTGATGATGTTGTTGTTGTTGTGGCATGGTTGTAGTTTGGTTTGAGTCGATCGAGCCTTTTGTCTTTCTTGTATATGTTTTGGTTTAGACTCGGCTGAGTGACCCGGTCAACTCGGTAAATACCGAGTTGACACGGTTTGTTTCTTTTTACACCAACCCGCCATGGTGCATATGCCAACCCGCCACCAACCTTTGACCAAACCGCCACCAAGTATAAATTTGGGCGGCGGTTTGGTTAGACATGACCATTAAAAAATTGTCTACAAAACCTGTGCTAATCAAACCGCCGTGGGCAAACCGCCGCTTGGCAACCCGCCGCCTGGCAACCCGCCGTTGACTTGGTCAAACCGCCATCAACTGTCACTGTCTTACTTTTCCTTAAAAACGGATATGGTTTTGTCTTTTTGGCCAAACAGCTACCAAGAAACAATAAACAAACCCAGATATGTTTCTACAATAATCTTGTCTTTTAAGCACAAAAAGTAGATCTAAAACCAGGAATAACAGATCTAAACCTGGTATGATGACAGAATCATTCAACAACATACACAAACTGTTTGTGGCTTTTTCCTATAATATAAGCCCATAAAAATAAGCTTACGTAATCTGTTATAAGCCAGAAATAAACCAGATAAGATAAAAAACAGTTGTGGACAAAAGCATATATCAACAACCAAAACACTTTCCTGGATCTTTATCTCAGACCAAATCTGATCTGAACAGTAAACACGAGACAACAAACATATGATACTTAACACCACCTGGTTAGCTCTAATTCCAATTGTTATATTTAAATTACATGTATAAACAGCAACAAACTAGATCAGGAGGTTGGATAAAATGAAACAAATAATCAACCATGTTTATTAGAGAGAAAAGATGAAAGATGGGAAGAGGTGTGTGCTTGAGAGAAAACACATACACTTTCACCTTACAAAAGTGAGCTTCACCCCTCCATGGAAGTATGGAGGGGGTATTTATAGTCCCGGGCTTTACTAGTTAAACTAACCCGACACGACTATAAATGATAAATGTAATTCCAGATAAGTCACCATATTTTAGGGCTAACAGTTACATATACTTCTGACTACTTCCCGCAGCTTATGGAAATGGCGAAACAGTTGATTAAAGAAGGAAAAGCTTATGTTGACGATACCCCACGTGATCAAATGCAGAAAGAGAGAATGGACGGGATTGATTCCAAATGTAGAAACAACACAGTTCATGAAAATTTTGAGTTACTGAAAGAGATGAAAGCTGGATCTCAAAGAGGTTTACAATGCTGCTTGAGAGGGAAGTTAAATATGCAAGATCCAAACAAGTCACTTCGGGACCCGGTTTATTACCGTTGCAATCCAATCCTACATCATAGAATATGTTCAAAGTACAAAATCTATCCGACATATGATTTTGCCTATCCTTTTGTTGATTCTATTGAAGGTATCACACATGCTCTTCGATCTAGTGAGTATCATGACAGAAATGCTCAGTATCTCCGGATTCAAGAGGATATGGGGCTCCGAAAAGGTTCATATATATGAATTTAGTAGGTTAAATTTGGTTTATACACTTCTTAGCAAACGGAAGCTTCTATGGTTTGTGGAAAATAGAAAGGTTAATGGATGGGATGATGCCCGTTTCCTAACTGTGCAAGGAATTGTGCGCAGGGGTCTTCAAATTAAGGCATTGATACTGTTGGAAAAAAATGGTATAGCAAATATGAGTTTTTGCTAAATTTGGACAACATTTAATATATGTAGATATTATATATTGTAGTAGATGTTTAGGGCTTTGTGTTCTCCTCGAAGAGAGCTTCGCAACGAGCTAAACTATGTCCAAAGTGGAGTTAAGATGAATGAGATATCGTGTCTCAAAGTGAGGCACGTGAAACACAAAATCTGGGAAACAAGAACTATCCCACATCGCCCAAAGTGTGAAGTGGGAATGGGTTTATAAGGAACTTTTTGTAGTGACCTCTAAATTCATTTGTGGGGTTTATGCTCCCACGCCTACGTGCAAAAAATGGGTTTCTGGGCCAAGATGGGTTCGGTTCCACTGAACTCATGCGAGCCCGCGCGACCTGCGGACACGAATGCAGCTCCGAAAGTCCGTCTACGCGCTTATTTTTTTGCTACCAGTTTGTTGTAAGGTTCCAGAATATTCTTGAAATTTAAATGTTGAATATATCAACAATTTAAAACGTGTATATAGTTAGACCCGACTGAATTTCAGCAACTATCTTTGGCTTGCTGACCAAGATAGGGTTTGCCTATATAACGAACCATTCTCATTCATTTTTAGTAGACAGAAAACATACTCCTAATGTACCATACTCAGCAGCTTTTGAGCAGTCTTTCCAGCAGTTATCGTCGATCATAAACCTCGATCCTTTCCGTAATCTTTCAGGTCAAATTGTCTAGTCCGGTTGTACAACAGCTTTGGACGTTGTACCTTGCGAAACAGACGGCGAATCTGTTTTAAGGGAATCGTGTTAAACACGAGCCTCGTTCTTTTACTGCTTTAATTATCTGTTCATTCTTTCGGTTAATTACTTGTTAATGTTATTCGATTTACGCTAATAAGTATGCAGGTTTCCCAACAGATACAATTCATACTCGAGCAGGGGGCATCAAAGAATCTGAATCTTATGGAATGGGATAAGCTCTGGAACATCAACAAGAAAATAGTTGATCCCGTTTGTCCTCGGCACACTGCAATTGTTGAGGAAGGCCGCGTGTTGTTGACTTTGACTGACCTGAGACCCCGTTTGTGCGTATGATTCCAAAGCATAAGAAATATGTGGGCGCTGGAGAGAAGGCTACAACTTTTACAAAGAAGATATGGATAGAACAAGCTGCTAAGGACATAGAACAAGCTGTTGCTAAGACCATAGCTGAGAAAAAGCCGCCTAATGTAGAAGTTACATTAATGGACTGGGGCTATGCAATCGTTGAAGAGATCAAGAAGGATTCAGATGGAAATGTGACATAAATAATTGGAAAACTGCATCTCGAAGGATCTGTTAAGGATACCGAACTCAAACTTACGTGGTTACCCGAGATAAATGAGCTTGCTCCTTTAACTCTGGTGGAGTTTGACTACCTAATCACGAAAAAGAAGGTATATATTGGTCTTCTTTTTTCTGATGTAGCTAATTATTTTATAATTTTTTTTAAAAGCATTTAGCTTTGCTTTAAATAAATAGTTGGCATAAATGGGTGGGTTGTGTGGTTGGGTAATGGGTCAAAATGTGTGTTTGTGTTAGGAATTCTGCAACTCCAGGCCATTCGTTACTTATGACTTAGAAAGAAGTAGACATTGTTTGTGCGCTTAAACTGCATCATAATATTTTTCTAAAGGCTGATTCTGAAGTTTGTGAACATCGTCTTATTTGTCGACATGTGTCTTGCAATTATTGGGCCATCAAGATGTCCTTATAATATTATTAGAGTTGGCAAACTGATTTACTTGTGAGTGGGCTGATTTGGGGTGTGTTTTATTTTTACTGGTATAAATAAACCTTTTTTTACAGCTAAACGCGAAACAGTTGAAGGTCACCCATCTATGTATATTTTAAGGCACACAACATGCTATAAATCATTAGCGATTTAGTCAAATATTCAGATCATTACTATTTTTGTAAATTTCAGCACCAGATATCCAAATATGGATTAATATATTTTTTTAAATGGGCAAAAAGTTAGTGGGTCAACCCAAACCATACTAGAAAACGTTCATCTAGTTCTTGATGAAGATATGTTCGTTTTTGTATGTGTTTATGATAAGTCGAGGTCGGCATTGTAATCTGTATCTCTTTTTGGAAGGAGTTTATAATCTGTTTTATGTTGCAGCTGGACAAAAATGAGGACTTTGTTGGCGCGCTGAACCCAGATACTAAGAAAGAAATTGCAGCAGTTGGTGATGCAAATATGAGAAATTTGAAGCATGGAGACATACTTCAGCTGGAGAGAAAAGGCTATTTCAGATGTGATGTTCCTTTCATCAAGCCCTCGAAACCTATTGTACTCTATGCTATCCCAGATGGCAGGCAAACTGCACCACCCAAGTAAACTAAATTCCCATTTCAGTCGATGATTTTAAATATTTTTTCATGTACATATCTATTGGTGCCATAGTGATGGAAAGATTTTAGAGCTACTTATGATTGTATTTTTGTTCCGGTTGTTACTAGCGTTTTTTGCAAATTTGCATTTATCTAGCTCACCTCGGATACTTTGTAGAAGTACTTGGTCTAAATACCAACAAAGATGTAGTAACTTATAAGCATGCATCCGACATAGCAATTATACTTTAAGAGAAAAGTGTCTAACCTAAAGACTTTGGTAGTATTTGATAAATACTTGAAAAGAGTTTTAATTGAAAAATAGGTAAATTAATTAAGGGTGCGTTTGCTATGGGTATATGGGAATGAGGTTATGGGTTTCATAGTGATTAAAAATGTTTGTTTAGTGGACCCAAGAATGAAATGGGTATATCATAGTCATAGACTCATTACCCATCAATTTGGTGTCTATGAAATCCATTCCGTGGGCCCATCCCTTTTCCACTACAAAATTTAAATATCTATACATTTTTTTCATATCATATTTTGTCATCCAAACATAAACAATCGTAATCATACACTTTTTCATATCCATTGTCATTCTACCTCATACCAAATCCGATACCCATTGTGATTCCTAACAACAAATCAAACGGCCCCTAAGTCACTAATAACTTGTTTGTTTTGTGCTTAAAATTAGCAAATGACTTTCTAGGAAAAAAGAAGAGGGAGTGTCTCCATTTTAAGTCCATGTCTTAAATTATAATTTTACATATTTATCCCTTCATTTCTTCACCTATAATCTCATTTAACTTTTTTCTTTAATTCAGACACGTTATTCAGCACATAAAACAAACGGTGATACATATCATCCACAAACAAACATCATACATTTACGCAAACACTTTAATTTTACAATACTTAATAAAAGACTAAACAACAAGCCCTTTATATGTTAAAGTTATTACGCGTTTAATATCGAAGCTAGTGAGAACATAATCAGACAAGGAGTATTAATTCATAATGGATATCTTTTGACATCTACGAAAACCGTAGAATGAATGATTTGCACATGTTTAAAAGGTTTGTCATTGCACCGAGATAACTTCATGACTTTAGAGACACATTGAATATGTCAAATAAGACATACTTCGAAGACTTGGTCGTACCATCACATTAGGGCCCCGGCCCAAATAAATAAATAATAAGTATAACGGGCCGGAACTAAGCCCATAGCCACACTGGCCACGGCCCGGTTGCAACAAGACGGACGCGGGTCGGTCACAGGCCGCTTCCGCAGGCCATCTACGGATCAACTAACATCCGCGAAAAATAATCTGCGTCCGTAGTCACGATAACCGCGGACCTTTGCCCGACAAGGGTCCCACTCCGGCCATTACAATTATAGGTGAAATACTAGGAAACCCTAGTATTAGACTCGCCTATAAAAGGAATCATCTGACACTCCAAAATGTATGATTTTCACACTTTTCCCAATATACACACATACTTCTGACAACATGCTTTCTTACTCTCACGTCGGAGTCTAATCGTGAGGTCCGTCCCCACGGTAAGGCTAACGGTTTACTTTCACTTGTGCAGGAAATCGTCTCAATTACTTTGTTTAGTACAAGATCTAATCCCAAGAGAGCTTGAAGGTCCAGTCCAACAAGCAGTCTAAGCCCAATCAATACCCAGTCATACATTTTGTACTAACAAGTTGGCGCCATCCGTGGGACCCAGTACACAACTGCGTTTTCCAAAATTATCATCATAGGCGAACCAGCAGAACTTATTCTCAGCCCACCCACGTCCACCGTGCGAAACACAGTGGGAAGAGGAAATGAGCAAGTCGTAAAAAACTCAAGTAAGCCTGCGTCCGACGCAGCCCTCCGAGAGTACTGCGACAAGTATTATCATCAGTTGTTACCAATAATAGCTGAAAAAGTGCACCAAGAAAAAGTGTAGCAGGAAAAACTAAAATAGGTGAAAGCTCGTCTTAACTTCGAAGGGTGTTTAGGGAGAAACTCGAAGATCAAAGAGGTGTCACAACACTCCGAGTCCAGAACACCAAACGTAAAAGGGGAGCACCGAAGAGGACGAAGGTCCGGACGTTCTCGTAGCATGTCCCGAAGCCCCGAACGTACTAGCGTCTTTTCCAGGATAAGACGTGATAGGTCAGAATCGCCTAGGCACATGCCGAAAGGAAAAGTTAGAAGGGACGGGGATCATTCAATAGGCTGAGAGGCAAAGAAAAGAGTGTGTTCGCACACTCGAAAAGCCGTTACCAGAGTTCCCGCTCAGAAAGAACGGAATCCGTTCCCAGAAAATGTCACCATAAAGGAATGTATTCACGGAGGACGGAATTGCTCTATGCAAGTGAAGATAGTGGAGGGGGACACTGGAAATCAAGAGCGAAAAAACCAAAGTCAAGCATTGAAGAGGACGACCTATCCTAGCCATGGGTATGCGAAGAAATAGATCCCTTCACACCTCGTATTCGCTACTTCGACTTCCCAAAAAAGACCCGGATGCCAAATAATGTCAAAACATATGACGGAAGTGACGATTCGGAATATCACTTAAAAATCTTTCAAGCAGCTGCAAAGGTGGAATGGTGGGCAATCCCGACATGGTACCACATGTTTAATTCCACACTTATTGGATCCGCTAGGGTATGGTTCGATGACCTACCTTTGGAATCCGTGGACAGCTATGACGAATTAAAAAAAGGCATTTCTAGAAAACTTCCTTCAACAAAAGAAATGTATCAAAGATCCGGTAGAAATTCACCACGTCAAGCAAAGAGAGGGAATCTACAGAAGATTTCGTGCAAAGATTCAAGGCTGAGAGTAGGTATGTCAAGGGAGCCCTAGAGTGCATGAGAATCTCCGGATTCATGCACGGAAACACCAACCCCGAGCTAATTAAACATCTACACGACAACATTCCAAAATCAGTGGATGAAATGATGAGGGTTACTACAACATTCCTCAGAGGAGAGGTGGCAGCTTCCAACCAAGTACGGAAGAAAACACTTTCGGCGTGGAAACAACAGGAAGCTGGGAGAAGAAAAAATTTTGAAAGAAGGGGAGATTTCAGGAATCAACAAAGATCAGAGCGGAGACGTGACAAGTTCACACTCCTCACAAAATCCCAAAAAGAAATTTTGGCTTTAGATAAAGGCAAATTTAAAACTCCGCCACCAATGACAACACCCGTTTTAAAAAGAAATAACAACAAGTTCTGTGAGTTTCACGGGGAAGTGGGACACAACACTGATAAGTGTATGCATCTGAGAAGACAAATTGAAGAATTAATCAAGGCTGGAAAGCTATCACACGTGATCAAAGAGCTAAAACACGGCAGCGAAAAGGATCAGCCAAAAATAGCAAAGAAGGGAGAAACATCCGGAAAGGATAAGCCTCTGGCAATCTTGATGGTTCAACCATGGCAGAGAGTGGTTAGACAAAGGATTACACAAAGCTTCTCTCCCAATCTGAAAATTTCGTTCCTACCCTTAGGGGATGAGGAAGGAACGGAAGGCCCAGTGATCATTGAGGCAGAGATAGGTGGTCACTTCATACATCGCATATATGTGGATGGAGGATCAGCTTCAGAAATACTATACGAACATTGCTTCAATAGGCTCCGTCCGGAAGTAGAGAATCAAATGGTTCCAGCTACCGCACCCCTCATTGGTTTCAGTGGAGAAATCATATGGCCAATGGGGCAAATATTGCTGCCAATAAAAATAGGGGATGCGGAGCATTCAACCTCTTCATGGATGAATTATGTTGTGGTAAGATCACCATCTTCGTATAATGGGATCATAGGAAGGCTAGGGGTGAGGAAGATTCAAGCAATCCTGTCAACAACTCACGAAATGTTAAAATTCTCAATTCAAGGAGGAATACTCACTCTACAGAGAAGCAGGATAATCCCACTCGAGTGCACAATGGTCTCCAGACCGGAAGCACAACCTTCCTCCATCACCTAAGCTGCAGAAGAAAGGATCATAGTAGCAATTCATCTGGAATACCCGGAGCAAACAATTGCAATAGGCTCCACCCTAACAGAGGAAGGACGGAAGGCGTTGTGTGAATTACTCAGGCATAACTTAGACATATTTGCTTGGAAACCTGAGGACATGACAGGGGTTCCGCAACACCTAGCGGAACATCGCCTGAACGTCCGAGAAGAATGCCTTCTAGTCAAAGGAACAAGGCAATACAAGAAGAAGTAGCAAAACTTGTAGACGCGGAAATAATGAAGGAAGTCTATTACCATAGCTAGTTATCAAATCTTGTAATGGTAAAGAAGCATGACGACAGCTGGAGGATGTGTGTGGACTTCAAGGACCTGAACAAGGCATGCCCTAAAGATGGCTATCCGCTCTCAGAAATAGATTGGAAGGTAGAATCTCTCTGCAGATACCCCTTCATGTGCTTCCTAGATGCATATAAAGGATATCACCAGATAAAAATGGCGAAGGAAGATGAGGAAAAAAGGGCGTTCATTACCAGCCAAGGGATATTCTGTTATTCCAAAATGCCTTTTGGTTTGAAGAATGTCGGAGCAACTTATCAACAATTGGTGGACAAAGCATTCTAAAAGCAAATTGGCAGGAACTTGGAGGTGTATGTGGACGACTTAGTAATCAAAAGCGGCACGGAACAAGAAATAATAAGGGAAATTGAAGAGACATTCAAAACTCTAAGGGAAATAAACATGAAGCTAAATATTAAGAAATGCACTTTTGAATAGACGAAGGCATGTTCCTAGGGTACAAGGTAAACACAAAAGGGATAAAAGTTTGCCCGGATAAGGTAGAGGTCGTCCCGAGCTTACCTTCCCCAAAATGTCTAAAAGACGTGCAAAGGCTGAATGGAACATTAACAAGTCTAAACAGGCTCCTGGCCAAGTCAGCGGAAAAGTCGCTACCATTATTTAAAACCTTAAAGAAATGCACAAAGAAGAGTGACTTTCAATGGACCACAGAAGCGAAAGCCGCGTTCAAAGAAATGAAAAAGCTAATAGCATAACTGCCCACGCTAACCGCACCTATAGAGAAGGAGGAGCTTATTGTTTACCTTGCGGCAACAAAAGAAGTCGTGAGTGCAGTTTTGATGACCGAAAGAGAAGCAAAGCAAATGCTAATTTATTTTGTTAGTTGTGCCTTATAGGGTCCGAAAATAAACTACACACCAATGGAAAAGTTAGTTTTGTCTCTGGTACACGCCGGTAAAAGACTAAAAAGATACTTCCAGGCACATCCAATCTTTGTCATCACAGACCAGCCAATCAAGCAGGTGCTGTCTAAACCAGAAATTGCAGGAAGACTGCAGAAATGGAGTATTGAGCTGGGAGAATATGACATACAATACAGGCCAAAAACATCAGTAAAAGGACAAATCTTGGCAGACTTCATAGTGGAACGTCCAAAAGATGACTCCCTAGTCACGACCACAGAAGCTGAGGAAGAACTTCTGGAACCATGGACATTATTCACGGATGGATCATCCTGCATAGATGGTTTCGGAGCTGGCCTGATACTTACAAACCCGAAAGGAACATAATTCACTTATGCTCTGAGATTCAGGTTTGATGCAACCAACAACGAAGCCGAGTACGAAGCTTTAATAGCCGGTCTCAGAATCGCAGAGCAAATATGTATAAAAAACCTTCAAGCGAATGTGGACTCACGACTAGTGGCTAATCAAGTCAACGGATCTTACATAGCAAAAGAGTCAGGCATGATACAATACTTGAAGAATGTGAAAACACTCGCCGGCAGTTTCAAAAAGTTCTCAATCAAACAGGTGCCCAGAAGTGAAAACAAAAAGGCTGGCGCTCTAAGCAAAATTGCGTCCACCAGCTTTGCTCACCTAACTAAGCAGGTCTTAGTGGAAGAGCTCAACAAAAATCCATAAATGAAACAGAAGTGTTAGCTGTCGTGGAGGAAGAAGGAGTCACATGGATGACCCCAATCTATGAATACCTCACGGAAAAAACACTCCTCGCGGAAAAAGAAAAGGCAAGGGTCGTACGACGCAAGTCAAGATGGTACGCTATAATCAACGGAGTCCTATATAAGAAATCCTATCTTGGACCATGGTTATGGTGCATTGGACCACTACAAGAAAATTATGTTTTGAGATAAATCCATGAAGGGTCTTGCAGTATGCACGCAAGAACAAGATCCGTGGTAGCAAAAGCCATACGGACAGGATACTACTGGCCAACAATGCATGCGAATGCAAGAAAGATGATTCGGGAATGTTAAGATTGCCAAGTTCACCGCCACGTGCTAAGAAACCCACAACAAAAACTGACTCCCATCATGTCCCCGTGGCTATTCTACAAAAGAGGAATTGACATAGCCGGACCTTTCCTGGAAGGACCTGGCAAGGTCAAATTCCTAATATTAGCAATTGGCTATTTTACAAAGTGGATTGAAGCAAAGCCTGTCGTAACAATAATGGGTAATCAGATCAAAAAGTTTGTATGGGGAAACATAGTCTGCAGGTTCGGCCTACCGGGAGAAATAATATCTAATAACGAAAAGTAATTCAGGGACAACCTATTCAAAAATTGGTGTGAAAAGTTGTGCATTTGTCAGCGCTTTGCCTCCGTCAAGCATCCATAAGCCAATGGCTTGGTGGAAAGAGCAAACAAAAGCTTGGGAGAAGGAATAAAGGCACGGTTGGATGAAAGAAGCAAGGATTAGATTGAAGAAGTTCCACATGTCTTATGGGCACACCGCACCATGATTAAGTCAAACAATGGAGACACACCGTTCTCGCTCACATACAGAATGGAAGCAGTAATTCTAGCAGAAATTGGCATGCCTACCTTGAGGACAGCGAAAATAGACATGATGCAGAATGATGAAGCTTTGGAAATCAATCTTGATCTTTTGGAAGAAAGAAGGGAGCAAGCAGCAATCCGCAAAGCAAGAAGCAAGGCACATGTGGAAAAATATTACAACTCCAAAGTCCGCAACACAAGTTTCAAGCCAGGAGACCTTGTGTACCGGAACAATGATGCCAGCCATGCAAAAGACAACAGAAAGCTTGGCCCTACATGGGAAGGACCGTATGAAGTAACGGAAGCGCTAGGCAAAGGAGCATACAAGCTCAGGGACCGCAATGGAGAGCTCCTTCTGCGAACTTAGAACGTTCGCAATCTCAAAAAATGTTACATGCATGAAATGTAAGCACCCTACCCACGCAAACTTTATAGCAGAGGGGGCACTATTTGAATTTCTTTTCTCTCATGTAATGTCTTATAATTAATTTAATGAATGAATTGTAAAGCCTAGCTACCATTACAAACTTATTTAAAACTCTAATTTTCTTTTACTTTGCAAAGTTATTTACATATTATATGATTGGTAAGACGCGCACGTAAAGGGGCACGACCCCATGAATAAAGTTATTATTCCGCATAATACAAGAATGAGCAGCCTAACAATTAACTCATGTACATAAGAGGTTTGTAAGCCCAATACTAGGAGAATAACCCACAAATATTCAACTAAGACTATCACTGCAAACGTATAATAGCGGTATTAAAAGATAGCAACATAAAAATATTAACAAGACAAAAAATTGTTAAGTATCATACAACGGTCACATAAGAGTATAATCTAAATTGTTTAAGTACAAACAACCGCTACAAAAGGGTCACATGCGACCGTAGTGCAAAGATGGGATTACAACAAAAAACGTCACAGGCTTAAGGGGCCGTAGTATGCTCCGGTGTAGTCTCCAACTCTTCCTTCTCAAACACAATCTTTGGGGGAGAGGGAACTTCAGTAGACGGCCCTGCACCTAAAACTTCATAGTCAGCCAATGATATTGGAAGGACGGATCTGGTCCGAATGAAAGTAGTAGACAAGGCAGTAGTCGTAGCCATTGTCGGAACCTAGAAGTACTTGCTTCACCAACCAAATTCTCAGCAGAGAAAGGCTCAATTAAGGGAATCATAGCCTCAAAAAGGGATAGGCGATGAGATGCAGCATCTCCTCGAATCCTTTAAACACGGGCACGGACCACGTCTAAAGAAAAAGACAAAGAAGTCTCTCTAATAACCACTTGGTCCTTCGGACGGTGAATAGGAAGCATAAGTTGCTCAGGGGAGGGCTGTAATCGGTTAGTCTCTGAAGCTTCGGCCGTAGGACCTTCCAAATGTAGCAGACCCATAATATCAGCCATGCTTGCATCTTTTTGGGACTCCAGTTGGGCAAGAACAAGGAAATCCACGGCACGGAGGGCAGTCACAACAAAAATATAATTGGCTTCCGCGGAAGGGTTATAAGTAGCAACATCAACAAGTCCCCTTCCAGCCTTCCCGTGATCAATAACTGCCGCCAGCCCATCTTGCATACCCTTGTCAACGAAATGGCCGATAGCTCCTCCCAAAGCAGCAAGATACTCTAAAGATTGGAGGCATTTCATAACTACAAGCCTAAGGCCGCGGCCAAGGATTCACCTCCGTCCAGCTATGGTAGTCAGGAAACGAGGATAAAATTTCTCATCCATATGAAGAGCCATTCCCATAAGATCAGAGTCCAATTCCGCCACCTTATCATTAAAGATATTGACTTGTTAATTCTGGACAACTTTAATTTGTTCCTTGAAAAGCTCATAACCTGAAACCTGATCACGGAGCCCAGAACATGTGGTCTCCAGCATAGACACTTGATCAATGAGTTTATCTTTCTCAGATTCAATGAAGGCAACCTTGACACTTAACTCATCATAGGACAGCTGAAAGTTTGACAAATCTTGAGTCAGTTTAGTAATTTAAGCATTAGAGGATGCAAGTTCGGTATCTTTAATAGCGGTCGCGGACTCAAGAGCCGTGACCTGTCCCTTGAGAGTTGTGTTCCACCCTTTTAAACTATTTAGCTCATTAACCCGAGCAGCTTTCGTACCCTCAATAGCAGCAACTTGGCTGTTGAGACGAATTGCCTTCGCAGCTTCAGCGTCCTTCAAAGATAGCTGGGCCTTTAAGTTTGCAATTTCAGTATCTTTTTCCTTCAACAAGTCAACCTGCCTCTAACACTTCCTCTTAAACTTCTTCCTTTCCCTATAGTTATGCTCGGACCTCAACCTAACTTCAACACTAAAGCACGCCTGGCGTGCTACCCCGACATTGAACTCCATAAATAATGGTCATAATCCATGCCTCAGAGTTGGGAAAAGAACTCGGGAGGGGCAAGCTGGTCAACCATACTTTAACACACTTTAGGATCATAAAGGGCAGAGTCATTAATCACATTCCACTTGGGAACATATGTCTGCTGAAGAGTCTCAGAATCTATCTCTTGAGAAATGTAAAAAGTATCAGTAGAAACCTCTGCACTGGCAGGCTGAGAAGGACCAACGATGTCTACTCCGGCTGTGCTAGGAGAAGCGGAGTCCCTAAAAATCCTGCGCTGAACCGGTCCGGTACCTGACTCACGAACCAAAGTGGAAGTGGCACCGACAATAGCAGTAGTGGCAACAATCGCAGTCAGTACGGGAGGTGGTGGTACGGATGACCTGACAATAGAAGTAACTTCATCATCTGCATCATTGGCACTAGAATGACGAGAAGAGTCTGAGGAAATTACAAACCTCTCAGCCGGGTGCTGAGTCCGCAAATTAGGCCCGAAAATAGAGTCAGTACGACCGCCGATCTCATGTTCCGGTATGAGAGTCACGGAAGAAGTAATAAAAGGAACAATAGCCGCAACCGTAACACCAACCTCGAAAGCCAAGGTGCTGCACTCAAGCAAATCTTGAAGCACGGCAAGAGATTTCTCAGCAGTACTAGCACTGGCATCACCAGAGGTGCCATGATCTTCCATCAACCTCTTAGGAGGAAGAACAAAATTGTTAGCCCCGCTAGCAATCTTCATTTTCTTTCTTGTTCCCTTTGGCTTATCAGCAATAATAGCTGGAACCTCATCCTCTATACGAACAATGTCAGCATTAACAGGATTTTCCTGACCATCAACAGCACCCTCCTCAACCACAACATCATGACCAACATCTTGAACATTATCATCCTAGTTTCCTTGTTCATTCACACCAGCAAGCGAAACCACACGACCCCTGGTAGACTTAAGCAATGGAACTTGTCCTTCCTTAATTTTCTTCTCGCCAATACGTACTTTGGTGGGATCCGCATGTCTGATAAAAGCAAACAAATCCATCTATACATACACAAATAACAAAGGACAATCAAATACATTAACCAGAAAAACAAATCACAAGACGCAAACAAAAGAACACCCACTCTCATCGTCATCAGCCAAGAAGACCGGATAGATATTATCGTCTAACTCATAATAGCGACTTATGCCAACAAGACATAAGAAGGATTCCAAAAACTTCCATAATAGAGCAAGATGAGTAGCAAGGAAGTCACATACTTCCGCATTGAATTCAGTCAGTGTGGTATGGGGGTCTTTTTATAGTATTTTATTATTATGTCACGGAAGGGAAAGTGGAAAATCGAAGGAATTAACCTAAAAGAAGTTATCGTTCTAGTGTTTTAGTGAATCTAGCAGTTTAGTATAACAAACCGGAGCGGTCTTGGAGGGCTTGCTAAAGGACATCCAACATTTATTCTTAGAATCAATATAAAACCTACGGAAATTACCTACAGTCCGTGAACGCGACATAGGATCTCGAATTGAGAGACCTTAGCGGCCGCAATAACAGACAACTGTGACAGATTGATTTGAAAATACTCAAGTACATCTACAAGAAACTGAGAAAGTGGGATACAGTGCAAAATCAAAAAATCTAGTATATACACCGATTTTGCCGGTGGGACTATTACGAATCCTATTATTACGGCCAGGTAATTCAGGGTGAATGGTATCACGAATATGAAATTTCTCGCACATAGCATCTAAAGCAGATTGGGTTAAGGTGGATTTAATATCATCAATAGAACCCATTGTCGAAAAGAAGAATCAAAGCCTAACCTGGTAGTCTAAGCGAATCTTCAAGAAGTTACTGAGTTGGAAAGTGAATAAAAGCTCAAAAATCTTTCAACAATGGCGATAATGGTGAAGAAGAAGAAAAAGAGAACAATGAAAACCAAGAGGGTATTTATACCCTTGGTATATTTAATTCAAACCTTTATAAGATGCGCACACGTGTCTCCCACTAAGCAAATGAATGGATAGGATTAAAAGTAAAGAAAACGTGATGACAGAAGTTAACTGCCATCAAGTCTTGTCAGTCAGAATACGAAAGGTCAAGGTGAATATACGTCACCCAAACCCTACCTAACTAGCTAAGAAAAAGTCGCGGAGAAGCTAATAGTCACGGAAGAAGGAAGACGTGCGAGACTAAAAGAACAAAGTCTGTCAATATTCACCGCACGCAACACAACGCCGCACGCAGTAAAAATACTAGACTGGGAGGACTTGATGACGTATAATGGGTACGACAGACCTTTGGGCTTGGACCGTACCATCACATTAGGGCCCCACCCCAAATAAATAAATAATTAGCATAACGGGCCGGAACTAAGCCCAGAGCCACACTGGCCATGGCCCAGATGCAACAAGACAGACGCGGGTCGGTCACAGGCCGTTTCCAGGGGCCATCTACGGATCAACTAACATCCGCGGAAGATAATCCGCGTCTGGAGTCTCGATAACCGCGGACCCTTGCCCGACAAAGGTCCCACTCTAGACATTACAATTATAGGCGAAATACTAGGTAACCCTAGTATTAGACTCGCCTATAAAACGAATCATCTGACACTCTAAATGGTACGATTTTCCTACTTTTCCTAATACACACACATACTTCTGACAACATGCTTTCTTACTCTCACGCTGGAGTCTAATCGTGGGGTCCGTCCACATGGTAAGGCTAACGGTTTACTTTCACTTGTACATGAAATCATCTCAATTACTTTGCTTAGTACACGATCTAATCCCAAGAGAGCTTGAAGGTCTAATCCAACAAGCAGTCTAAGCCCAATCAATACCCAGTCACACATTTTGTACTAACAAATATAAAGTGAGAATTTATGTTTACAACTTATATAAGTGCGAGAATATCCAAAAAAATTTTTTTAATAAAAAACATGCATGCACACCTTCAATAATCGTATTTCTGCCATATGTTATAAAAAGAACATATGTTCTAAAATGAACATATTTGCTCTAAAGAATTTGATGAGAAACAGTACAAATTTGTTCCTTGAAGGTGTGCATGTATCTTCTTAGAAGACGGGCAATGAAGTACTGCGGCCGGGTGTAAGGTTTTTGTGAAAGAAGATGAAGAGCTCATGATGATATAAAAGAACATAGACGGATTCTTACGATTGAAGACGTGCATGTATGTTCTTTAAAGAAGGTTCTGTGATTTCTCGCATTTATATGAGTTCTGAAAGAAAGTCCCCCAATATAAATATGTATAGGAGAAAAGTTTCATGTAAAGCAGTTTTATTCTAAAGAATAAATAGGAAAATCTTAGTCGTTCATTTTTTCATGAAATTAAAAAACCCACTTTTATATTTTAAAAATAAAATAAAATATCTCGCAAATCGTTACACAAAATTAATTATACCATCACCGTCGGAATTAAATTATCTTTCCATAGATAGGCAATTCTGTATACTTTTGGTGAACTTTTTTGTGGAAACCGTAGAGGGGGGGGGGGGGTGAATACGTTTCCTTTTAAAAACTTTAAATCTTTTATATCAATTTTTATTACAAGACTCACTGTCGACGGTCCCATAGATATATGGGGGCCGCCTAGTACATCAGGTGGCCGCCCTATTTAAAGGGACCGCCTCCAGAAGAGGTTTTCGGGCTAGATCATCTGTATCAAATCACCAATCAAGTTTGACGCAATATGAGAAGTGTCGATAATGGATTTACAATAACTAGCGCATATTCTAAAAATATAACCACACTCACAATGTTTACTACAAAGACAAGACAACCATGACATAACACAATAGACACAAAAAATGCCACACAATCCTAAGGGACAATGCTAGTTTAAAAAGTATAGCGATAAATGTAAAGACCAAAATAAAGAAGAACGTAAAAGAAAATGTAAACCGATACGCTGATTTATAGTGGTTCGGTCACGAAGCTCCTCTTCGCCCTACTCCACTCCTCGAGTATCCAACTCGAGAGTTACTTCACTAATCAACAAGCTCTCTTTCGGCGGAGAAAACCAATGCTTACATTATTTTTTAACACTAAGCTAGATGTCGAGTTCTTCTTCGGGTATAACCAAACCCGTTATGTTTTATGGCCCAACATAACAAACCTTGTGTTTTATGGCCTAAACACATAAACCGCGCCACTTACATTATTTTCTGACACTAAGCTAGATGTCGAGTCCTAATCTTAGCTAGAACCAATCTACCACTTCATCAATGTATATTTAGGCCTAAAATACTAACCAACCCACAATCAACCCGTCCAAATATATACATCATTTGGATCTACACACTACTAAAGATTGGAAGACATGGACTCGATCTATATATAACAAATGTTACAAATGGACTAACTAGACTACATAACTTCGAATCTTGAAGATGACTGAAGTTCTTCTCTTGCACATGAGGGAAGAAGGAAATGATAGAAGATTGGATCACATTTAAACAAGATTAAACTATGTTAGTGATCAAGAGATTTAGAGAGAGAAAAGGGATTTTAGAAAGAGAAAATAATTTGAAAAATCTGTACAAAGAGGGTTAATTTTATACAGGAGAGAGTGTAGTATTTATAGGCAGGGAAATCCAACGGTCAGCTGGTGGCGGTCCCTGTGGTCCCATATATATATGGGGGCCGCCCTAGGCACTAAGGGGGCCGCCCCTAGACTGACGCTCCAATTTTTGTCATTTTGTGGGGAAGGTTTATCTGGCTGAGCTGTATTTAGTTTTGGGGGGAAAACTGAATTCAAAATTTAAATTTCAAATAAAACATTATTTTTGTTTTTATTTAGCAAAACTATTTTGTAAAAATATAGTTTTGTAGAAATGTGATGGATTAATAAGAAAAATTATTTTCTTGATCACTAATCATGTTTAATGATTTGTTTGGACATACCTTATGTGATTTACGTCGGGTGTAAACCAATGTTCGTCTTGATGCATACTTGAGACGTCGAGAGATGTGGATGCGAGTATGCATTGATAATTTGTGATTACGAGTAACTTGCGCACTTTACGTTACGTATTACAAGTCACATGTTTGTCATTACCAAAACACAAAGAGATCGTATAGATTAAATATCGTAGTATTTGCACTAACAATCTCCCCTTTTTTGATGATGACAAACTATGTAAACTATAATACATAGTAAATTTTAAAAATTACTCGTTTACACTTCCTTCCCCCCTTTTGTCGAAGCAAAAAGATATTATGTAGATAATGATTGGAGCATATATGTTGGAAGTTTGAGAAGAAGACATGATAAGAGGGTACTTGCTCCGGGAGGAATGAGAAGAAGGTAGGTGCTCCGAGTATATAGGTTTGAGGTATGAGGAGAAGATATGAGAAATAAAAGTGAAGGTGATTGTGTATTTCTTGGATAGTTTAGAAATGGCCATGAGAGATGAGAGGTAGGCAAGAGAAGAAGGTAGGTACTTTGAGTTTATAGGTTAAAGAAATTAGGAAAAGGTAGGCGATCCAAGTATATTGGTTGGAGGAATGATAAGACAACATGAGAAATACGGTTGAGGTGATTTTGTGTTTCTTGGATAATTTAGAGGTTGTCGTGATAGATGAGAAGAAGGCATGAAAAGAAAGTAGGTACTTCAAATATATAAGTTGAAGGTATGAGAGGATGACCTTAATGTTTAGGGTGATTTTGAAGTGGAGGATGTGAAGTATTTAGAGTATGAATAAACCCTTCATCGTATTTGACAATCCCCAATCCTATCTTCTTATAAATGTGAGCTTGCATCATCCTAGTGAAGTCTTCTATCATCATGGTTAAACTAAATCCATGCTATTAAACCACATAGCTCCTAGCTCTCCCTTACTTATTGCATCCCCATGATAATTACATTCCTTGTATATTGACTCTAACGGATCCGTGGATCAAATAAATTACCATCGATGCTCAAGAAGTTCGATGCAATTTAAATGAGCAAAATGCTTGCAAGTGCTCCCCCTCGGTGTATGCTCCCCTTGTTTGGGGCACCAAGGAATTAAGATATTGTTGTGCTACAAAACAAAGTTAGTAGACAAGTGCACATATATACATATAGAAAAACATTAGCGGGGAACTAGACATGCACTTCTAGATTTTATTATTCTAAAGTATGACACTTTTGAAAGAAAGTTAGAAGCTAGACACATGCTAAATGATATAATTAAAAGACTCAAGACGTATGTTTACGGAGAAAGATTAGATCGACTTTTAATAAACGAGAATTGGATTCGTTTATTGATTGACACAAAAATATTATGAGAATCACATTTTAAAAGTAGACGAATGACACTTAATATCTTGGCAAAATATGTCAAATATATATATATATATATATATACTTTCAAAGAATAAAAATAAAAATAAGACGAGGATAGAGACGATGTGCTCTTGGATGTGAATGAAAATGATTCCATAGAGCCGAAAAGTGGGAAAGGATGCGTGATACTAAAGAAGGAATGTGTTGACGAGAGGTTGATAGAAAAGATTGATATATCATTTGCACAATTGATGTGCATATGATCGTATCGAGACAAAAGTGGATGATTGGGAATTCAAAGTTTTGTTTGGTGTTTTGTTAGTTGACAATGTTGAGGAACAAAGGTGGGATGTGAAATGAGGTAGTTCTTTCATGGTGGAAGAATGATGAGAGACTCAACAATGTGGTGACTCAATAACACTTAAAGATTGAATATCTTCTTTATGTTCTCCACTTTCTAGAAAGTGACAAGTTTAGCCAAGGAGTGACATTTTCATTTCGCAAATTACTTAAATATTTTGGATGAAATAATTAAATTAGGAGAGATATAGGAGGAGTTTTAATAGTAACAAGACTATTAAAAGAGAAGAAACGTTTAGACGTGAGAGGAAACGTTAAAGGAGACAAGACTTATTAGAAGTGAGACGACTACTAGAAGTGAGAAGACTTTTAAGAAATAGAGGAATCATTTAGAAGTGAAAAGACCATTCGATAAAAGAGGTTTACGAGAAGTGAGGATCAATTTATGAGTATGACGATTGTAAAGATTGTGTTTGAGAATGAGACGCATTTCATTATGAAATTCACTTGACTATTGACACCATAAACAATGATGCTTATGAGAATTAGGATATTAGGATGACCCATTGATCTTTTGAGAGATGTTAGGCATAGGTTTGGGTGCAAAGTAGACGTCAGCTCGTAGCAGAAAAAAGGAAGTGTTTGGTTATGGATTCAGAAAAGAATGAACGCTATAACAAGCCTGCTGCCGGCGGTCCCAGATATATCTGGGGGCCGCCATAATATGTTTAGGGGCGCCAGACCGCCAACAGGAGGGATGTTTGGGAAATTGATGAATTTTTCGAAAAGAGTGACATTTTAATTTGCATTTCGCTAATTAAAAATACTTAAAGTACTTCGGATGAAGTAGTTAAGTTGTCACGACACGGAATGGAACACGGACTAGAATCAAAACTAGAAGAAAAGAAGAGAACGGTTTATGGAATGTGTTCCATCATTCCTAAACCTTGACGAAGATAACTTAACGACTCACGCTTGAGGGGTAAAGAAAGAATGGCGGCAATGTTATCTTCAGACGCAACCTTTTCGATGGAGATGTTTCCTTTTGGACATTGTCCCAAAAGAAATGGTGACATATAAATAAGAAAACAAACGAAGATAGAGACGACGAGCTTGACAATGTCAAGACAGATGGTTGTTTGCGTACGATAAACTATACTCAAAAAGTTATGTAGCTCTTCCTGAGCATTGCAAATATTCATAGAACAATCACACGACGAGGTATACGGTTGTCTTAAAGGTGGTAGCAGAAATAGTGGAGGAAAGAGATTAGCCATCTTTATGGTTGAAGAGGCGTGGTTGAGTGATAAGGAAGAGGTGTGATCGAAAGACAAAGAGTGTTTTCGTCGAAGAGAGATAACGTTTTCGTCGAATAAAAATGTTTTCATCAGAGAGAAAGGATGTTTTCGTTGAAGAGAAATTATGTTTCGTCGAAGAGAAAGAATGTTTTCGTCTAAGAGAAAAGAATGTTTTTGTCGAAGAGAGAGAATGTTTTCGTCGAAGAGAAAGAATGTTTTCGTCGAAGAGAAAAGAATGTTTTCGTCAAAGAGAAAGAATGTTTTCGTCGATGAGAAAGGTTTTCGTCGAAGAGAAAAGGAGTTGTCGTCGAAAAAAAAAGGAGAGCGTTTTAACTTAAGTAGTTACAAGTCTTGAATAGGGATTTTCGGATATGACCTTTAACGTTTGCGATCGCAAGTTAAAGATACTTGAATATTTCGGATGAATATTTAAGTTGTCAGACCTACTTGGAGGGGCGTTAGATTTGTATCTAACTTTTTCTTGACGAAAGAGTGGATGATTTAGAGGAAAGCGAGATGATGATCAAAGAAGTGTGTGAGTGAAGGCTCTAAGAGATTTAAGACCATTTTGTGACTCTTTTGACTTTTTAGATTTGTGACACGGACGCGAAGAAAAATATTCTAGTGTGACAAAATATATATACCTAGATGCATAAGATATATAGATATAATCATGCAAGTTTATCTAAGCATGCATCAACACAATAATCAACAAGATTAATGTGTAAGACTATATGACATTTAAATATTAATTGTCATACATTAAACTAACATAGTGTAGGTGCACAATTAACATGTAAGTCATGTAAAATGACACATACAAAACGTGATAATTTTAAATGCAATCATCATGTAAAACATGTTAGCATTTAGCACTTAGGAGCATGTGTTATTTAGATAAACTAAGGAATATTTTATCTAAATTGCTAGAAAAAGGCAAACGCTTTTACAACAGACATGCATTCAATAGTTAAGCAAATAAACATTGAGCATTAAGATAAACATGAAAGCATATAATTGCATTACATGAGAGCACGTTATCATCATGAAACTTCAAAGCACATGTGTGAGATGCAAGTAGTCTAGATTGACTAAGAAGAAACTTAATATCTACTTGCTTAGTGTGCACTCCTAATGAGATACACAGTTTATCTATGTAGACTATAATTAGGCATATTTATGAGGAGTCATTTAGTCAAACTAGAGAATGAATATGAGACTATCACTAGTGGTGCTTAATTTATGCTAAACACGACCATTTTTACGAGTTATACCACGAAACCAACTTCACTCTTGAAAGCAATTTAACCGTTAGGTCAAATTGAATTTCTAGTGCAATAGATTCTCCAGTAGTCATTTTCATGTTTAGACAAAATAGAAATCCTATATTTGCCTAATGAAGTGTAGCAAAGATAAAATTTGTATTGTCTTTTCATACAAGGCCTACTATGACTTAACTAATGTACTTTAATTTCGGTTCACATAATCCTAATCAAGATGTGTGAAATTCTAAGGTTGAATGAGAGAGCAAGCAAGTTATTGTAGCTATGAGAAAACAATTTACAACATACTGGAGATAATCTCAGAGAGTCTACTTTCCAGAAAAGTTGGTCTCGTTAGTTTTTATGGTCGGAAAGTGGGTCAAAGGGTCGTTACAAAAGCAGTGTGTAAAACAGTGACGAATTTCAGTTTTGGTTTTGATTTTTCTAAAAATACTTAGACATCTAGTTAGAGGCTAAAAATCACGTGAAAGTTAGTTTATATATTGTGTGTGACCCCTGAATTTTTGCTAAGTATGAAAGGAGGTCTAAAGTGGTCAGCTAGTGCCATACTTTTAGGAGGTCAGATTCTAGACGAATTTTGGACACTTTGGATTAATGAATTTCTAAAGGGTATTTGTAAAAGGGTAATGGCTTTGGGAGATCTATGAGAGGTTCATAGGACATATATGTAGCATGTTTAATTTTGGTTTGAATTGTGGAAGTGTTTAAGTGGTACGTTTAAGACGCGTAAGTGAGTATAAAATTCTGCTCAAAACCAGAAAATATAAAGTGTAGCAGTGAAGTATAAATGGCATATGTAGGAGTTGGAAAAGGTTTAAATCAAGTATAGAATTATGGTAGATAGCTTAGATATCCATCATAGTTGAGGTTACATCATATTGGGTTGAATGCCTAATTGATGGTAGCTTATTGTGTGCTTAATTGTTTAGATTATCCGTGAAGTGTTTGTGAAGCTTTTGTTGGATTCTTTTGGGAAGCTAAGCATCAGGTGAGTTTCATAGTCCCACTTTTAATGTTTTACATTGGGATGGAAATGATGCAAATATGTTTTGGATGTGTTTAATCGCTGCGATTATGTGGTTTTACTTGAGGCATGAACGTTTATGTGGTTATTATAGGTGATATGCTTAATGTTGTTGTGATTGCTGTGTGATTCCGGTTAGAGGGTAGTGCTTCTACCTATTCCAAATCTAATTGGAGGATTGAAATAAGATCCTATTTTTGTATGATTTTGGTTGGAGGGTAGTGACTCTCCTATTCCAATCTAAACTAGAGGTAAATAAATAAAATTTTAATTCATAGTGTGATACGATAGGAGGTAATGGATTACCCCAGGCTTTGTTATGTGGATCGTGGGCACGTTCCGTCCTGTTGTGATTGATTGTGAGTTGTATGATAGCCTATGTGATAGCTAGCTTAAATTGTTCTGCCATGATATGTTATGTTAATCGCAGCAAATTGTTTTGTTTTTTTTAAGGATTGATTTGTGTGTCTTAAACCTATGACTCTCACCAACCATTGTGTTGACGTTTTTAAGCATCATTTTCAGGTGAGGTTCGTGAGGATATTAAAGCTAAAAGAAGTGGCTAGAATGACCGCTAGTATTACATTGGAAGTTCGCTTTTGAGTTTATTTATGTTTTCTATTTCTTTTTTCCCCCTTTTTTTTTTTTTTTTTGCTTTTGTGTTTTTTTTTTTTTTTTTTTTATTTTATTTTTTTTCTTTTTTTTTTTTTTTTTTTTTTTTTTTTTTTTTTTTTTTTTTTTTTTTTTTTTTTTTTTTTTCTTTCTTTTTTTTTTTTTTTTTTATTTTTTTTTTTGTATGACAACAACTCCTCTCTCAATCTTCTTATTTCGATAAACCCACTTTGTGCCAATAGCCTTCTTCCCAAAAGGCAGATCTACAAGTATCCAAACTTTCTGTATCTCGAACTGCAGCAATTCTTCTTGCATAGCATCAACCCAACTTTCATCTTCAAGTGCCTCTGAAATCTTCTTGGGTTCATTTTGAGATAGAAAACAAGCAAATAAACAATGCTGGAAGTCCTTATGATTATTTCTCCTTTGCTTTTGAACATAGCTAACAAAAGCATGGGCTCCAGAACTTTTATTCACTTTGCTTCTTGTTTGAACTGCTGAGGTTGGATCTCCTAGTATAAGAGCTGAAGGATGAGAAGAGATAATCCTTGATGTGGGAATAGGACTAACATTCACAACAGTTTCCAAGTTTGTGAAGTCAGCCACTGCACCCTCATCATCATAAGATGAATTTGTAAAAATACCATCAGTAGAATTTTGATAAATATCCTCAAGTGGAGGTATTTCTGAATCATCTTGTTCAGGATTTGTTGGATCAGAAAGAGATAGTCCCTCATGAGGACTGGGCAGTATACTAAATTGGTAGCTAACAGTATTAACTAGGTTAGTACTGCTAGCTTTAGCTGGTGTGCTAACAGTACTAAAAATGTTAGTACTCCTAGCCTTAGCAGCTCCTGCTTGTATAACCAAGTTCTTAGTTTCTTATGCAAACTCCTTCCTAAGAGATTCAGCTTCCTCATTAGCCTCCTTTTCTTGCCTCTTAAGTCTTTTAAGTTCATCAAAAAAGACTTGTTCTTCCTCTCTTAGACCTTCTCGCTTTTCATCTGTCTTTAAATCAGGAGTGATTGTTGAAGAATAAGAAGACCATATTGGCAGTACAAAGCAGTCTTAAGCATATTCATCCTCCCCTGCATCAATGATGTCTTCTGTACCTGCATTGTGATTAGCTTCTTGGTGACCTGCATGTATGTTAGCTTGATTCTCTGATCTAACAGGATGATAATTCATAGAATCATTTAAATAATCAAGATCAAAAAGCCAAGTTGGTCCTTTCCCTGCAACATTTGGTTTGTTCTCTAAAAAGGTGACATGTAGGTTTTCTTCAACTCTTTTGGTTTCTAAATTGTTACTCGAAATGGCCTTGATTTGTAGAGAATACCCAATAAAATCCCTGATTTGATTTTTCAGCAAAACGGTGCACTGGTGGTCATGGTATTCAACATGGTCAACATGGCACCCAAAAGGTCTTTATATAAATTATAAATTGGTTATATACAGTTATAAGTTATAAGTGTCTTATTATGACGGCTTTGTCACTTATACCTATTTAGAACATAACAAGACAATACTAAATGACTTCAACCCAAAATAGTGTTAGGTAAAAAATGAATCTTGCAAGAATTGGTCTAGCAAGCCTCAATAAGGGTCTTGTTCTTTCTTTCAGCAACTCTATTTTGTTGTGGAGTTCTGGCATTACTATATTCCCTCTTGATCCCTTTTGACCCACAGAATTCATAACTCCTTGTTATTAATTCCTGTACCATATCCACATTAATTGTTTTAACTTTTTGTTCAATTGGTTCTAATTGTCTTATAAAGTCCTTAAGGATTCCACTAGTTTCATCCTTAGTTCTTAAGAAAAACGCCCAACAAATCTGCTACAAATCATCTGTAATAACTCGGCCTATAGGTCTTATGGTTTAAGATCCTTACAGTTGTAGGTCAAACAAAATCCATTTGATGAAGTTGTAAGGACGTGGACTAATTAGAGCTTATGATTTGGCCTTACAGGGGCCTTGTTGTTGCTTTCCTTTACTGACAAGCAACTCAAGTGTTGTCATTTTGAAAAATTATTTTGAAGGTAAACCTCTTACAAGGTTTCCCTTGAACAAGTTTTGTTTAAGTTTTTGAATTTAACATGATTCCCAACTACTCCTTTGCCATGCTGTTTGGATTCATCAATTGTGGCCTTTGCAATTAAACAAGCTAATCCTCTGATGGAACAAATGTTCTCTAAATTGAAACTTGTACATATTGTTTTTGTCCTTGGGATTTTTAAGTAATAACCTTGATTTTCATCAGGTAACTTAAAATTCAGTGAGACAAAACAGACATTCAGATTCAGGTGTAAACGAAACTTGTTCTTTTTGTCACACATTTGTGACACAGAAAAGAGATTGAAATGCTGAAGTTCTTTCACAAAGCACACATCCTCAAAATCTAACTTACCAGTTTTTATTTTACCTTTACATGTGATGTAACTTTTCTACTCCAAAAGCGCATACAGGGGCCCCATTATATGTCTTGATATTCTGCAAGGTAGGCCTTGTTTCAGTCATGTGCTGGAACATCCACTGAATCAACAATTCTTTATTCTTTAAAGCTCGATGTGGATGTCCTGCCACATTAATTGGACAAGAGATTGATTCTATTAGGGTCCCAAGCATGTTTGGGACTTGGTCTGCTAGTGGATCTTTGAAAGTGTAACCAATTTATAAGATTGGATTCACCATTGTATTCTGGAGACTTGTGCCTGTTGTATCTTTGTGGTCTCCACTTTACAAACTTGCTGAGAGCTTAACAGCGTTTCCCTTTTTCCCTCCCTCACCAGCAAACTGTACTAACATACTTTACCTTTAGCTGTATTACCTTTTGTTTTGAAAAATTTGTTGCTAAGTACTGTTGACTTTTTGAAAGGCCTGAAGATGGTGAATGGTGTTTTGTGAAAAACATTGTTGGTCTTACTCTTACTCCACATTGGCTTTCAACGTATTAATTTTAATAGCTTTTGAGTGTTCTATAGTACTAGTTAGTATTGTCTGTTTGTTAACACTTTGCCTAGCAGTACTAACATTTTTAGTACCGCTAGTTTTAGCAGTATTAACTTAAATTCTGCCAGTTCTAGTTAGTACTGCTGCAGGAACAAATTGGTTTTGTTTATTATCTTTGCACATTGTTCCACCAGTGTTTAACTCAGCTATTTTCTTGCCATCATCCTTCTCATAGAAATCATTAAGTCTCCTTAATTAAATGATTCAAGGGACATACCACTTACAAAACATGCTCTGTACAGCTAAACCCATACCCCAACTCCCTTTATTATCAACCTTTAGTTTTTGACTTGTGTGAACTTTACACTTAACAGTTTCCCCTAGGAGGTTTTTAACTTGTTGGTTAGCAAAAACTAGGTACTTTCTTTCCTGTTGTTTTGTTGGTATAGACACATACTCATCTTCACTTATCCTAATTCTACTCCTCATGATTTGGAGCATCAGACCAAACCTTAGGTTGACATTCTACATTAGATTCATTGACAACTGGTTCAGACACTAATTCAGAGGGTTCTGTACTAATGTTAGAGTCACAGGTATCAAATTCACTTGTTTGGGATTCAGATTCACTAGGTTGAGTCTGTTTTGGACCATATGTAAATTGTGAGTAATCTACTTCAATATCAGGTCCAGAGGGCATATAATTCCCTGTCATGGGTGGGGGTACAACATGCATTCCTTCTGCTGTAACAAACCTATCATATAAAGGTTGTTTTTCTAACTCACTCTCTTTATTCATAAAAACACTTTGTAACACTTCATTCTCATAGCTTAAAATACCATCATATCTTTGATCCCCATACCCAAGCCCAAACTTATCATTAGCACTCATTTGGGGATTAAGCAGTTTACTAAGATTCCTTAGAAGAGTTATGCCAATTTTCTAACTTTAGCTTTTAAATCTTCTTTTTCTTTCTGAGCTTCTGCTAGCAATTTCTTATGGTATGTTAGAACATCTGTTTTATCATCTAAGTCTATCTTCATAAATTTTATCTTTTGTTCATACCAAAGTTGACCTTGTTGATGAGCAACTAACTTGTGCTTCACTTTCTTAGACCTTGAAGGAATATGCCTGTTTTCTATGGCTTGCAGCACTAAGTTGTTCTCCTTCTGAGTTATCATACAGTTTTTTTAGGTTAGCATAAGCATTCTTTACACTTATTTGAACATGAAGTTTCCTCTGTGTCTGATTCTGGCTGTTGCCTAAGCCATCAAAAGCATAATTTCTTCTTCTGTCTGAATGTTTGTCCAAATCTACTCCTTCTCAATCATTGTCACAATGATTTAGAGTTCCTCATTCTTTCCAGGTTTGCTCCCTTCCTTGGTTCTTGAATCCATGCATTCAATCCTCTCCTGTTATACTTGATTTCCCTTGATTCTTCATCTCTAGCTAATTGCCCTGTCTTGTGACAATTGTAGCATCAACTTTGGTTTTATCAATGCCAACTGGTTTCTTTTGCTATCAAATTGTAGCTTTCTACCAGTCTTTTTGTTAAAAACTTTTTCATTCTCATTGAGATCATGGGACCACTGGCACTTCAAGTTCCATTTCTTCTTTGGTCATATTCATCAATCTGTTTACAAGTCTCATGATCCAGTTGAGGGCAACTGGATTGATTAGCAAAGTAATGAGTATGATGTTGTTGTGTTCATATGTGGTTTTGAACAGGTAGGATTAGGAACACAAATTAAGCGGGGGTATAACTTAATAGTATGCTGGTCGTTATCAGAGATAAATGCTTACATTTTGAGGGCCTAGAGGGATGATGAAGCTTAGAGCCTTTTACATCACTCTCAAAGACTCTTAGATTATTGTACAAATCATCAAAGCTTAGACTGTCCACTCCTGGTTTGGTCCTCATTATTAAGGAAACTTGTGACCAGGCAGAAGGTAGAGATCTTAGGAATTTTTGATTTGCATCCTCTGTGGATACACCTGCTCCATGAATTTCTAACTGACTCAGAAGACTTTGGAATCTATCATAGCCTTTGTGAAGCCCTTCAGTGTTGGATACAGAGAATCCTTCAAACTGTTGCTTCAAGATATACTTCTGCATCTTCTTGGATTCGTCATTTCCACCAAATCTAGATTTGATGGCATCCCACATCTCCTTTGCATCAGTCATCTTATGGAATTTAGCAAGATGATCTTCTGGTAGGGCCATAAGCAAGGTGGTCCTTGCTTTTCTCTCTCTTTCTCTGGCTACAATTTCTTCTGCAGTTCTGGGAGGCAAGACCTTAATTTGTCCTTGTGTATCTGTAGTGATTGATACAGGACCATTCCCATTTTGTATAACCTCCCAGATTGGATAGTCTGTATGGGCCAAATAGTGTTCCATCTTCATAGCCCATATATCATATTCTCCTTTTTTGAGAATAGGCAGCTTGATGGTTGATACTGTATGAGGAGTTTGTTGGGTTGGGGTTTGTGGTGATGATGGTGGAGGTGGTGGTGGTGGTGGAATTTCATCTTGTGATCCAGACATGTTTAGTTTTGAAGGATGAAGGTTTATAACTGGATTTGATTGTTCTTCTTATTCAGAGTTTCTCACAGGCTCTGATACCACTTGTGAGTCCCTTGTTGAATAGATCTCTGCAGCCTATTAAGGATGATAGCCAAGATGTATAAATACAGTTGACTATGTAGAAACACTGATTATGAATACTATGTGTTAATGCGGAATCTTAACACAAGTACTAAGAAAAACAATGAAGAACTAAATAATAATTTCTATTAATCTGCTTTGAATGATTACAGATTACTAACTATTGAGATATGATTTTGACTTACTTTTCTATCACCATTCTCATGAACACCATTTGTAAGCCCGTTTCGCACAAGAACTCGAATACCATATTTTAAAACTTGAAGAAATAACCCTATTGCATGTTGTATTTTTCTTAGAGGGTATTAATGATGAGGGGATTAATATTTTGAAGTTGGATCATAATGCATGTCGGGAAAAATTGACGGATTTGGGTGGCTTATGTGGTGGTGCCGGCGGACAAAGAAAAAGAGGAGGAAGAAGTGAAAAAAATTCTAAAAATTATAAGTGTGTGTATAAGTGTGGTATTTATAGAAAACCACTTTAGCAACTTGGCAATTTTAGTTAGAAATATTTTAGTGACGGATTTTAACATATTATCTTAGGACATTATTTTTCCACACACTTGACAAACTATTTAACTCACGTTTCTAAATGGGTTACTACACTCAAAATAATCTACAAGATGTTTATGTAACACTTGTAAATATAGTTATTTATGCCTATATGCAATGCACAAACTAGTAACATACAAATAGCATACATGTAAAATGTGTTTAGATATATAATTAGCTCAATTTCAAATAGTAATGATTACTTATTAATATCTATTAACAGAGTTGAAGCAAAAGTTAAACACACATAATCATCTAGCATACACATAAGGATATTCGTCGTCGTTTTGTGTATTAGATATAACGATGTATACATAGCTTGATTTTATTTGAACACAAAAATAGTTTCCTCCCCATTTTAAAAATTAATCAATATCAATGTTTTCAAGGAAAAGGTAAACTACAAGTTTTACGTCAAACCGAAACATATAGTTTTGACCACTATATAGTATTTTGCATTTCTGACTCACTTAAGCTTAGAATAAAGACTTTGAAGTATTTTAAAATAAAACTAGACTCGATTATCTTCGAAATGGCGGGTGGCACGACTTCTACGGACTTACGATTGATTTTATATGATTTTTCGAAGTTTGTCAAAAACTGGCGAAACAGACACGCGGCCCCTATAAAGGTGACGGCCCCCAGATATATATGGGGGCCGCCCGAACATTTATGGGACCGCCACCAGTGACCCCAAAACACGTTTTTTTGTTCAAAATCATTTTGTAACTTAACTATAGAACATAGGACTTTAAAAAGTTGTTCCAGCACATAAATTTTGTGTTTTAGACATCATTTCTACTCTTACGACTTAGACAAACATAAGTTGACACTTTCAAGTTCTTTTGAGAAAATATTCCTTCAAGCTAGTATACGAAGTATATTTAATAACAAAACTAGCACGAATCAAACAACAAAACACTTTCCATATTTAGTCCCCCTTTATGGGTAATTTGATACATGGATCGTACTCTATTTTAAAAACCATATGTTTTGAAAACTAGAGCGACATGGCTCTGATACCAATTGTGGAAACCGTAGAGGGGGGTGAATACGTTTCCATTAAATACGTTTCCATTTTAAAAAAACTTTAAATCTTAGGTATTAACAACTATCGCATATCCTTAATAATTCAAACTCAATCCACAATATTAACTAAAAGTAGTACACAACCTTAACTAACAATATATACACAACAATTTACACAATCATAAGCACAATGCAAGTATAAAAGTAAAGCGGTAAGTGTAAAGAAATAAGTAAAGAAAAAGGTAAAAGAAAATTCAAACCGACATACGTGGATATTTATCGTGGTTTCCCTCACGAAGCTTCCTCTTCGCCCAACTGCCACTCTCCGAGATACCAACCCGAGAGTTACATCACTAATCAAACAAGCTCCTTTTCGCGAGAAAACCTTACTACCAATTGCTTACATTTATGTCTGACACGTAAGCTAGATGTCAGTTCTTCTTCGGGTACAACCATACTCGTTATGTTTTATGGCTCAACATAACAAACCACTTGTTACTATGGCCTAAAACAACCTAAACCACCCGCGAAACCCCCGCGTCGCTTACATTATTTTCCGACACTAAGCTAGATGTCGAGTCCTAATCTTAGCTAGAACCAATCTACCACTTCACTAATGTAATTTTAAGGCCTAAAATACTAACCAACACCAATCAATCAACACCATCCAAACATATACATCATTTGGATCTACACACTACTAAAGATTGGAAGACATGTACTCGATTTATATGTAACAAATGTTACAAATTGACTAACCAGACTACATAATTTCGGATCTTGAAGATGACCGAAGTTTTTCGCTTGCACTTGAGGAAAGGAGAAAATGATGGAAAAGATTTGATCGACATTTTAACAAGATTAACCAAGTGGAATGAACAAAGATTTAGTGAAATCTAAAGAGAGAAAAAACTAAAAGAAAATCGTGCAAAGGGTTGTAAAATATTGGAAGTGACGCCACTATTTATAGGAGTTAAAAAAACAGCCTGTCAGACAATCGACGGTCCCAAATATCTTAGGGTGGCCTCCAGATATTTAAGGGGCCGCCGGCCTATTGAAGGACTCCCCCACATTCGGGACGTGCGGCGGTGTTTTTGTCGTTTTTGTGGATGACAAACCGTCTGTGTGAAAGTCCTAACATGTTTTGGGGGGGGGGGGGGGGGAAAGAACCAGATGTGAATTGTGGAAATAATTACAGACGATAAAACATTCATTATAATTAAAAAAATAATTTGGCTAATAATTTTTGAAAAATTATTTTGTACATTTATAAAAAGAGAAAGTTAAGAACAAAAACTTATTTCCTTTATCACTTACACAAGTTTAAAGCTTGTTTGTACATCACCTTACTGTGATTTTACGTCGTGTAAAACCAATGTCCGCTCTTGATAGCATACTTGAGATGAAAAGAGATTTGAGCATGGAAGCATGATGATTTGTGTAAACGGGTAACATTGCGCACTTTTACGTTACGTATGTTAAATTCCCATGTTTTGTCCTCACCCTAACAATAAAGAGATCGTATAGATTAAATATCGCAAAATTTCACTAACTTTATGCACAACCGTGACAGTTATTTTTTGGTTGGGACCAGAGTCGGTTTTTGGACGTGCCAACCTTACAATGTGTGATGGATTTTTGTGAGGGATATTGTTGTTTTATAAATCTATACATCTTATAAAGCATAAAGGCATTTTAGGGCATTAAATGTTTTCAAACATGATTTTTCAAACATACACACATCTATAACGTAATACACTAACACAATACATGTTTGAAATTGAAAATAATTAATACACCCAATTACTTAAATATATAATCATATATTCACATTGTACAACAATTAAAAGCATATATCTACAAAAACGTACATATGGTGTGACTCGCTCGTTCTTACCCCTTATAATATACCAATAAACACAAATATATATGAATACACAACAAGGATCAGAATCCGCGAGATCAATGAAACCGGAAGCAGTGTAGAGAGTCTCCGGGTCGTTTTGTCCCAACGAGGCTAGAGATGGAAAATCGAAAGACGATTGATCATTGATGTTTGAATATGTCAAGGATGTGAATGGGCACTAAACCTAAATAAGCAAATGCACATAAAAATAAGCAAAGAATATAAGCTGGAACAAGAATAGAAGCTAGAAAAGTAAAACAACACTTAAAACCTTTATACTAAGACACAAATAAGCTCAAATAAGCTAGATAACTCTAAATAAGCAAATTCAAAAAAGCAATTAAGCTAAATTAAGCAAGGAAACTCAACAGTACTAACAACAGTACTACTAGTATTAACTAACAGTACTAACTATCAGTATTAACTAACAGTATTAACTATCAGTACTAACTTGGAGTTAGTACTGCTAGCTTTATTGCTAGCAGTACTAAAACACAATGAAACAAGAAATAAGCAAATAAGCTAAAACAGATATTTAACTAACCCTAATAACACTCAGGCAGAAGAATTCAGCAACTGTAATAAACTAAATGGCAAATAACTAAAAGCTACAAACTGAGACACATTATTGAAAATACTTTGAAAAGGAAAATAAGCTTAAATAAGCTTACTCCTAAAAAACCAGTAAAGGAAAATGGTTTAATCTACTCTAAAAAAACTAAGTGTAATCTTAAATAAGCAGAAATAAATAAGCTGATAAGCTAAAATGAACACCATACTAACAGAATTAAATACACCACACACACAACCAGTACTAACTCAGAGTTATACTGCTATCTTAAGTTAGTACATGCTAGTGAAAAATCCTAAATAAACTAGCATAACTAACTCAGGGTTAGTACTGCTAGTTGACAATATCCTTAAAGTTTTCAAAAATCATTTTTTCTTTTTATATGTAAGCTAGATTTGATTCTAATTTATTAAAAACAGATTATCAAAGAACAAAATAAGACACTTATAATCAAGAATAAGCACTTAAATAAGCTGAATTATTCTAACAATGTTCTAAAATGATTACACAAACTGTTTCTAGACTGACAACTAAGCAAGATAAGCACTGAACATCATGATAAAGCATAAATAAGCAAATGTAAATAATCACTATAAGCAGTTCTGTAGTAACTAAGAGGAATAAGAAAAAGAGAGACTTACAACACCCTTGCTCAAAACAGGGCTAAACCAATAATCTACAAGCTCTAGCTTGCATAAAACAAACTAGCGAGAGTCCATAAACCCATCCAGAACTGGCTTATCATCCATAAATAAGCTGTGGTAATTTTGAGTGAAGAATTTTCTGTGACTTTACTTAACTACTTAACTTTTCAGGTTTACTTAATTAAAGTAGTTTATAAACAAGCTGTATAGAGAACCTTTTAAACACAAAACAACACAATTAAGAAACTTAACACTTGGAATTGTAAATTGACTTAAAACCTCAAATTTGCATTAAAACTTGAAAGTGTTACAAAGCTGAAAGTAAAAGCTGTAAATGACTTTAAAAGAGCTGAAAATAAGCTAAGTTCTATTAAAAATTAAAAAAAACTAACTAGTTGCCTCAAGGCTGTACAAATGGCTCTATTATAGCCGAAGTCTTTCTCAGCTTATTCGACTTCTTTCTTCTGTGTTTCTTTGTAGAGACAAAAACCAAGTGTGCTTGTTGTGTGAGGTAATTCTAAAACAAATCTCAGCCTTCAATTTCTTTTGTGCTTCTTTGGAGCAATCACAGCCATCGAAAATACTTGGGAAGGGTGAAGGATTGCCAACATGGCACTTATACAGCTGGGGGGGGTAGAGGAGTGGTTGAAATGATTTATCTAGGGTGTTGAGTGGTTTTACAGGGTAGAAGTATGGGACGACATCCCTACTCTGAACCTGGGTTTTGTTTTGGGCGGGAAGATGGAGATTGGGGAGGTTGGCAGCTTTGGCCCCTCACTTCTTATAACTTTGTTGTAAAACTTCGACCGGTTTTGCAATTTCGACCCTTGTCTTTTTCTTTTGTAATACAACTTGAGGTTTGGCAGTTTTAGTCCCTCAAGTTGTATTTTCTTCATGTGGCTGACTTTTGACTTTGACTTTTCCATCCCGTGCTTGGTTTTGGTCGTTTTTGGCTTCCTTTTTGTCTTTTCTTAAATATTCGTTCATGCACCAATAACATGCAAACATACAGATACAAGGGTATTTTTGGTATGTTTTAGTCTTTTTAAGTCAGTTTTTAATGAACAATGGTATGTTGTAATGACGCACATACCAAAAATCCCCCATACTAAAGGTATTGCCGGCTCACGCAATGTTATAGAAGTTAAACACTCAAAGAACCAAGAATCTTAATCCCCCTCGACTAATAACCTTGAAAAGTAGCTAAGTGTTCGTCAAGGAGAACTTAAAGAATCAATAGCTTTGATAAGTCCCGTTTTCACCATTTTTTATATGTACACTAACTATCCCTAATATTTTTGGATTTTCTTCTTTGTCTTTGTCTTACTACTTGTTTGACTTCCTTTTATATTTCAACATTGGGATCATAGAAGAGAAGCTACCATAGAATAAATCTACGATGGTCCTGAATGGATAAATTCAACGTCCCTGATGTTTTCACTAGTTCCAAACCAAGCAATAAACAAGATCATTGGTCATATAAGTCTTAATGTTAAGCACATCATACTTATGACTGTGGTGAACTTTTAACTCCCAACATGGATATGTGATTTTAAATGTTGTAACTCAGTTCAACTCAACCATAGATCAACTTATTTTCATAGTCGTAATTCAAGATGAATCACGACTCAAAGCAACAACTTAGTAGGACCTTGTAACTTGATTTTAAAGAACGAAAATTTAACTGTAGAACTTTTTGCAACATCTTTATCATCATAATCATAAGTTCTTAAAGCTAGGAATGCGTTGCTTAGTTTGAACACCTACCTAGGCTCCTCCCTAGTAGATATCACATCCAACGACGCAGTGTTCATAGTTGAAAACCCACCCCGTTGCTAGCAGTAGTGGGAAATCACATCAACACCTTCTTCCTAATATGGCTAAGGAGAAGGTGTCTTAGTTTGAACCCTACACCAGACCTCGCTTCCTGGAAGATATCTATCAACACACCAAATTCCCTAATTAAAAATGTCTTAGTTTGAACCCCCACCTCCGGTACGAGTGGGATATCACGACACATCTTTAACTTGCTCCATATACTCAAATGTATGCTTCATTGGCATAATTTCAATATTCATGCATTTTTGCAGTCCAAATATTTTATTCATCTCTTTGGCATTTTAACTTTCAAATCACTAAGAACAGAAAAACCTCGCTTTAAAGAATCAAGTTACAAATTTGAAGCTCTTTCTAAAAACATCGATTGACTTAGTTGAATTGAAATGAGCACGTATGATTAGGTGGATTAAAAGCTAATAGGAGAAAAAGCCACAAGTTACTCATATAAGTTTTAGAATAATCCTTGCTTAGCATCCTACTTGTAAATAACACTATCATTTCTCGTTCTTCGCAAATTTAAAATCCCTAATAAAAGGATCCGCGAATGCTTAGCCTAATAAACTTTCGTTTATTAAATGGTTAAGGGACAAAGCTAGGGCTCAACACGCCCGATCGAGTCAAAATTTATTCTCATTCTACCCATTGGGAAAGTCAAAACTGTGACAAAACACTTATTTTATTTTTGAAAATTTTTAAATTTTTTCATTTTTTTTTTTGGTATTTTGGTGGTAAAAACAGGATTACGTGACAACAACGGCTGCAGCCAACAATCAAAACGAAGACCCCCCATACTAGAACTAAACATCGTCTTTGATGTTTTGAAGGGGCACCTACGTAAATCTAAGGCCGTTTATTAAGTGTGCCAAAAGATAAAACGTTAGTCGATTAGATTTGGATATTGGATTCCCAAAATGAAGCTGAGGATGTGAAACTCTTGTGGATGAAGGGTAAAACTGCGAGCACGAGAGTCTTCACAATCCGGGAAATCCTGGACATACAACACAAAACACACAAAACACGGACAAAACACGGGTAATGGAAGAGGTAAGCCTCCTCACACAAAAACACTTATTCATTACTACATAATACTACTACTGATAAGCATGGGGTGCCTCCCACGAAGCGCTTGTTTAAGGTCGCTATGCTTGACCCGTCCCCGAATTTATTGGTCCATGGGGAACGTCTGGAGATCCGGGACTACCAATTGTGGTACGTCCCCTCCAAAGTAGTGCTTCAAACGATGACCATTCACTTTGAAATTTGGCCTGGAGTTTTGGGATAACTCGACAGTGCCATATGGAAAAACTTGGGTTACAGTGAATGGTCCACTCCAGCGGGTCTTAAGCTTGCCCGAGAAAATCTTCAATCTAGAGTTAAAGAGGAGGACTCAATCACCGACGTTGAAAACGCGATTTTTGATCTTGGAGTCATGGATTCTCTTTGTTTTCTCTTTATAGATCAAAGAGTTTTCATAGGCATGATCACGAAGTTCATTTAGCTCATTGAGTTGAACCTTCCGGTGATCGCCCGCGGTCATTAGGTCAAAGTTCGCATGTTTTAAAGCTCAATCGGAAGATGACATGCCTTCCAGTACACTAGCTTGTATGGAGTACACCCGATGGGTGTTTCGTAAGCTGTGCGGAAGGCCCAAAGTGCGTCATCTAGTTTATTCGACCAAGAGGCACGGTTTTCACCTATGGTCCTTTCAAGAATTCTTTTTAAACCACGATTGGATACCTCAACCTGCCCACTTGTTTGTGGGTGATATGCGGTGGAGAAACGATGAGTGACTCCGTATTTAAGCATGACCTTTGCAAATTGGTCATTGCAAAAATGGGTTCCGCGATCACCTATGATTGCACGAGGGGCATCGAATCTAGCGAAGAGAGATTTGAGAAATTTGCAAACAACTCGGGCGTCATTGGTCGGGAGCGCTTTGGCTTCAACCCATTTCGACAAGTAATCGACGGCCATAAGTATATATTTGTTCCCTCTTGAAGACGGGAACGGCCCCATGAAGTCAATACCCCAAACGTCAAAGATTTCACAAACTTGGATGGAATTTTGAGGCATCTCATTACGTTGTGAAATTTTTCCTTGACGCTGGCACGAGTCACAGTTTTTAACCAACTCGTGGGCATCTTTGTAAATCATGGGCCAGAAAAACCGGCATCAAAAACCTTTTTGGCAGTGAGATTTGCACCATGATGTCCCCCCGTGGGTCCATTATGGCAAGCTTCGAGGATGTCGAAAGCTTCCTTGCCGTGCACACACCGCCGGATCACTTGATCCGCACATATCTTAAACAAGAAGGGGTCGTCCCAAAAGTAGTGTTTGACGTCTTTGAAAAACTTTCTTTTCTGCTGAGACGACATCCCTTTGATCACAAAATTCCCCGCATGGTAGTTTGCAAAATCGGCAAACCATGGGGCATTATCATCACCACGAAAGGTAACCATCCCAAGTGTCTCGAGAGGAAATGTTTCCGTAATTTCCTTTTTCTCGAGCTCACTTTGATGGGGATTTTCAAGTCTAGAAAGGTGGTCGGCGGCGAGATTTTCTGCTCCTTTTTTATCACGGATAACGACATCAAATTCTTGGAGCAGCAAAATCCACCGGAGCAATCTTGGCTTAGCATCCTGCTTAGCAAGCAGCAAGTATTTGAAGTCAATGGTCCCGTATACACTATGCTTTTAGACATGACAAGATAATGTGCCGGAATTTCTCCGAAGCATACAGCTACGGCAAGTAATTTCATTGTCTTTTTCCTGTAGTGTAATGTGCCTTGAGCCTCGTGTCAAAGTGTTTGCTTGAGCATAGTGTAAGAGCTCGCTGGAAGGTGCTTGGTCTTAGCGTATCCTAGGACTTGCCCCAAAAGCAAAATCACTTGCATCACACATGATTTCAAACGCAAATCCCAATCGGAAGCAACTAGAAATGGTGTCCATGGGTTAACTATCATTTTTTCTTAAGGGTTGCAAAGGCATCGATGCAGTATCCTTCGAGAGTAAACGAAGTTATTCACTATTCAAGAGGTGGGCATAGGCCGGCCGAATTTGGAAAAAAACCTGAATAAATCATCGTATAATCCGGCGTGAGCCCGTAGAAAACTATGCGAATTACCCGTCAACTGTTGTATGGAATGAGCAAGTTAGAATGCAAAGACAATCAACTTTTATGATTATCAACCTCAATCCCCCGGACTTAGAAATCTTATGCCAAGGACTATGCCTTCCTTTGACTCATAAGTGGCATTTTTCCCAATTTAGGCACAGATTGGTGTCTTCACACCCTATGGAGCATTTTGTCCTAAATTGTAAAAGCAAGAGGAGAAAGAATCACCAAAACCGAGAAATCATCCATGAAGACCTTCCATGTTTTTCAATCATAACGTTGAAAGACTTGCAACCATACACTTTGGAACATGCCCGGTGCAGTTGCATAACCCAAAAGGCATGCGAACATAGGTAAACTGTACCGTAAGGGTCAGGATAGAAGGTTAGATCTTCTCGTCAGATCAAGTTGGGTTCCAATTATGATCTAAAGTAGCCAAGAATCTCCAAGAAACAATAGTTACTCATTTCGGCTCTAATCTTTCAAGCATCTGATCCATGAATGGTAAAGGGAAATGATCTTTACGAGTTGCATCATTGAAATATCGTAATCGATGCAAACTCGCCATCAATCCGAAACCAACCTAGTGGGTAGTAAATCATTTTCTGTTCAATTTTTCACCACGGTTATATGCCTCCTTCTTATGGCCACAATGAACTGGGGCGAGGTACCCAGGAGACATGTCCATAGAAGGGTAAATTAACCCCACATCAAGAAGTTTGTATAACTTCTTGCTTAATAACCTCATGAATTATTGGGTTAACTCTTCTCTGATGTTAGAATCGACGGGTTTGGCATTTCCTCCATTAGCAATCTTATGGGTGCAAAAATTGATCTATCCCTAATTTCAGAAATCTTCCAAGCTATGACATGTTTTGTGTGACTTAAGAACCTTATCCTGGCGGTTTATTATCCTCAATCTTTCAAAGTATTTAGCATATACGGGTAAATTTGTCATTACCCACCAAAAATTGCGCTACCCCCATGGATGGTAAGTCTTTGGGCGTTCAATGTCGGGAGGATCTTCACAATGAAGATTTAATCTTATCAGGTACATTTATTTTCCACAAACGGTGACGGATGGAGGTTTGTGAGTCACTATGATTACACTTAACAAATTCCACTCAAGGTAAACATTATCTCCATCAGAATCATAGATTCCGTCAACACCTGGTTGTATTGTGAATCATCATGTTATCAAGCAAATTCATCGAATTTCATCCATTAGGAATCACTTCTCCGAAGGAAGTGAAAGATGGATGAGCGAGAATCCGATCGAAAGTCCCGAAGTAACAGTATTGGGATTGCCACTTTCAAAATTTTCAAGTACTTCTTGAACATATTCTTCACAAGCAATGGTCAATAACATCGACTCGGTTACGGCCGATTTAATGATATTGTAGAGAAGAGCTAAGATCACCAACTTTTACACACACACACACAGGATTGTCAACGCCTAAGTACCTTTGTTCACAGCGTGAACATCGATCCAGGGCACGACGCGGCCATCCTCAAGAAGGTCTTCCTAAGATTAAGGGGAACCCAGGATCAGCAACGTAATCAAAACAGCCCGCGCAAATCGACCGTCCTCTCAGGAAATGAATAACTATCAACTTTCACGAAAATAACCCCGCGATAAGACCGGGTGGGAGTCTAGAAATCGTTCGGGGGTAAGGAGTGATCGACATGTATCAAAGTAATCATTCGATATTTGGTCACAAGCAGGAGACTTAGTTCCTTCCATCAGTGGGAGAGAGGCATTGTTGAATGCTGGCACCCGAGATCGGCAAGTGCTAAAGCATTCATTCATCTCTGGAAAATCACATGGTAAATGAGAAATCTGCCAGGGTCTCCAATTTCTCGTGAAACTTTTTTAGGATAACCGCTGAGCAATTCTCTTTACCGCGTGTTCTATAGTCAACTCAATCATCATTTCTTGTCATTGATGAGCTTTCTAGAACATATGGTGCAGAATGAGGGCATGTGTAGGAGAGGCGTCCTCGAGAACTTCTAGCTCGAAATGGAGATTCCAAAAAATTTCCATGAAATTTTGAAGCTAAAAGATTGTCCTTTTCATGTAGCTTTCTTTGTTGGCCGCTGAAGGATAAGCAGAGGTGGTTTATTCTTGAAGCAACAACGGGCGACCCAAATTTGGATCATTAGCATGGCCCAATCTGGAGGTTTGGATGTTTACTGATTCTGTGCATTTACCGTAACCTATTGTCCACCTATCGGGTTCATTTCCTTCTCTTATGATGAGAATAAAATTTGAGGTCCATTATAAGGAAACACCGCTTCGTTAGTGATGCTTTCTACATCCACATTTTCGGTTAGCCATGGTGATTGCTTGGAAGAGAAAACCCGAACGCAAAGTAGAAACGGTATTACTATTTTACAACAATTAGGTGAACATGGTCCCGTTATTTGCCATTTGATTTTGCATATTTTGCATAATCCGCGCGTAGCTTTGACGTAGCTATCAAAATCAGGGATTAGAAGTACAATATACAACTGTGCAGGTGGAGACTAGACTTGGAAAGCTGGAGCTTGAAAAGATTGGGGGTTGATTAATCAGGGGTTGGTAACTTGTCCTTGATTGAAATTAACACCGCCGAATCGGTTAGTAAAAATTTTCCCCCGAATTTTTGGTTGAAATTGATCCTCCCTCCGCGAGTTTGGTTTGTTTTGATGGTTTTGCATAGGAGGCAAACCGGGAGTTCGAATATGTTAGCAACCAACTGAGGTCGGTAACTGGCATTCCTTGGTTTGTAGTTAACTGCGGCGGCTTTGTGACACGTATTCTTGCGGATATTGTCAACGATAAATGTTCCATTGGTGGCTGGAGCAATTTTGTACTAATGACCACCGCCCGCAAGTTACACAACGATGCTCGAACTAGCTATATACATGAGCGGGAGCTGGAGGTTTGGGTTTATCTGTATCGAGAATCAAATGCTCTAACCATGATCATTCAGCGCAGCAACAACGGATAAACTTGCTGGGGTAGAAGAGCTCGTACTACACTGTTTGAAACAATGGCCTAAGCTTCGTGATTGACGAACTTATGGCCTTGCTCTCGATGGATTTTTATGTCTTCTCAAGGCATTTTATCCAGAAAGTTACCACCGCAGCGGAGTCAATGAATTCTTGATTCATTCGTATTTAGGGAATATAGAAAGTAACGAGTTGATAGCTCTAAAAAACCCATGATCGGTGCATCCCCTAAGAAGATCATTGAATCGGTGCCCCGACGCATCATACAACGTTTCATCAAATTTTATGTTGAAATCTTGTGGATTTCAATTTCGAAGATTTGTTGTTTTAGAGGGAGGAAGAATTTTGTTAATGAAATTTCGAAACAAGATCACCCTTGTAAGAAATTGATTGAGGAGGGCTCTTTTCAAGCCAAAAACATCCGGGCTTCTCCTCGAGGGAAAATGGGAACAGCCTAACTTAACCGACGTACCGGGACGTTGGGAACTTCATCGTATAAGTGATCTTGTGAAATATCGGATGTGGGCATGTGGGCTTCTTTACATCATGACCAAAAAATTGCTTTATTTTGAACAAGATTAAGTAGACCATGCTTGATCTCAAAGTTGTCGCGTTAATGTCGGGAACAACGAATCGCATCTCGTAACCCTCGGTGGTGCTTCGAGCAATTGCGCCATAAGTACGATTATCATCATCGTAACTATGGTAGGATTTGGTTTCCTCGAAGATTTGGTGATTCAACAGAAGATTGTCTGAACTTGTTGTTGACGACGTTTACGGGCTTGATTAACGAAAGCGCATGCAACAAAATAGAAATAAAAACGAGAAAATTTAACACTTTTTTTTGTGTTTTTCAATGATTTAATCACACTGATTTTTATACTGATCAATGAGATAAGACAACTTCAACCAAATAATCTACTTACTTCACGGTAGCTCTCAAAAAGATAAACGCACAGGTGAGCGGAGGAGTAGGAATAGCGCGAAGCTTATTTCTCCTTTCGGGTCGTAGTTCCTCGGAACAACCCTCCTTATACCCACTTTATAGTTTGTTAATCAAATCGAGGTGAGCCGTACGTTGTAAGAGACACAAATGGCAAGTTTTTAAATCTTTTGTTCGAGTTGGGAACCAACAAGTTCACCGGAAGTTATTGTGATAATACCTCGATTGAGAATATTATATTTTGGTATTTTACCAATTTGTGAATTTTATTTCTTTTTTTATGGACAATGTTTTTATATTTTTGGATTTTTTTTATATTATCTTTTTTTATCAGTAGATAATATACTAATGAAAAGACAAATGAAAAAATATTTTTGTACTTTTTATATTTTTGTAGAAGAAAAAGATTCACAGATTCAAACACAAATTTGTCAAACGTAACGATAATCGTTTTTATATAGGCCACCCCCGGCAGCGGCGCCAAAAAAATTGCGATTCGTCAAATATATAATACGGATAATATAAGGCAAACAACTCACCAATTGGCCTTTGACACAAGGAATGGTTGTAAAAGTTCACCAAATAAAAATAATAAGGGACCGAGAAGTAATAGTTCCCGTGCCGTTATGTCCAACTAGGCATGAGAATGGAAAAATCTGACTGACGGACATTGATGATATGAATGTTTGGACATATTGACGAAGCTGGAGAAATGTAAGAGGCACTAACACGTACTAAGTAAATACAACGAAATAGAATTACAGGGAAAATAAGTTCTAGAGCAGGGCTTGAAGCTATAAATGCAAAAATTTCATAATACTTTTACACAAAATGTAGACAGAAAATAACTCAAATAACTTAAGACAAGATATCACGATAAGCTAAGCTAGAAACACTTAAAATAACAAAATTCAAAAAGCAAATATAAGTCAAAGTAAACGCGGTAGACAGTGGAGGAGACTCACATTCGCTAACACAGTACTAACCATAGTGAAATAACGGTACTAACTTGGAGTTAGTACTGCTAGTTATAAATAGTACTTGTAGTTTAGACCCAGTCCCCAAAAAGAAGTGCTGATTTAAAAAGTTCGTTTTAGCCAAAACGCAAAACCACGAAAGTTGTTCCACACAGTTTTATAAGCAACTTAATAAAGGCAAACCAATGCGTAAATAAATCACTATATAAGTCTCCAAAAAAGCCAAATAAGGTCTGTATTAGCAGAAATGTTGTGCTTATAAATGACAATTTTGGTATTTTTATTTTGGACACTACAAACTCATAAATAAGACTCAAATCACAAAGAAGGAAAGATTAGATGGAAAGCTTATATGTTTGCTTAATCAATTCAAAAAGCTTTTATTACCAAGCAACACTAACCTAAACGTTAATATAGCGAGATTTGCATGCAAAAACAACAGAAGTAACGAACCTCATAAACCTAAGCCTTTCCTTAAATATGCCAACTTCAAAATATGCTAATATCACCATAAGCAGAATAAATTGAAAAGTAGGCTATTGGAAATAACTGCACTAATGTAGTCTTATTAACCCCACCACTGGTCACTTATTTTTAAATAAGCACTGAAATTAAGCACAAAAAAGACGCAAATGACTACACATACTATATTTTGATTTTTAATGAAAATAAAGACATAGCGATGCACTGTAGACCTAAAATAACTACTGATATAAGCTCAAAACTTTTAAAACCAACCTCAAACAGATTTAATTCACCTCAATGAGCCTTATGTTCAAAAATCTTAACCTATAAACTAACTGACAGAGCGGGTTATCCTTGCTTTGCATAGACTATCCGAAAAAAGTGAGATCAAAAATTGGTGAACTACCGTTACTACTAAAGTTAGTACCAACTAGCTTTAAAAGTTAGTACCAGCTAGTTCTATAGTTTAGGAAGCCGCTAGTTCTAAGAAACACTTAAAGTTTCAAACAATCATTGTTTTATTGAGTCAACCTTCATTTACAACAATCACCAAATAACAAGCTATAAAGACTGAAAAGCAGCACTTTAATTAAGAATAAGCACTTAATAAGCTGATTAGTCTAACAGTAGATAACTCATAAACAACAGTTATAATCAAAATAAACTAACAGTACTAACATAATAAAGTTCATCAAATCACTTTTAACGCAAACAATAATTAAGATAAGCACTAAACATCTGATAAAGCACAAAATAAGAGTAAAGCAGTACGTAGACGCAATAACACAAAAATGAGTTCTACAGTAAATAAGAAAAACAAGAAAAAGAGAGACTTACAACACCCTTGCTCAAAACAGGGTCAAAACAAAGAATCTACAAGCTCTAGCTTGTGTAAAACAAGCTAGTAGTGTCCATAAGCCCATCCAGAACTGGCTTATCATCCATAAAGTAAGGGCGGTGAGTTGTATTTAAGTGATTTTTTTGTGATTTGATCTCTTAACAACTAGCGACTTTTAGTAAAGTTATCATATCATAGAAGCCAGCTTAAAACAAGCTGTATTAAGAGCTTTTTATGAACACAAAAAACAGCACAATGACAAAGAAACCATAACACTGGAATTGAGAGTAAAATGACTTAAAAAACATCAAATTTGCATTAAAACTTGAAAGGCGCTACAAAGCTCAGTGCGAAGAGCGTAAATGACACTTAAAATAATTTAAAAATTAAGCTAAGAATAAATAGATTAAAAACTAAAAACTAACTCCCATAACTTGGGTTACAACGAGGTACCCCATTTATACTGAAAACCGAATTAAGGTCTTGGTTTCTTGGACTCTCTTCTCTTCTTCTTCTGTGTTTCTTTTGTCGAGACAAAAACCAAAGTGTGTTTGTTGTGTGAGTGAATTCAAAACAAATCACATCCTTCAATTTCTTTAGTCTTTTTTGAGTCAATCACAGCCAAAAAAAATACTTTGGGAATGGTGAGGGATTGCAACTGGCACTTATACAGCAGTGGGGTTGAATAGAGGGAGTGGTTGAAATGATTTATCTAGGGAGTTAAGTGTTTTGCAGGTGAGAATTAAAGGAAAGACATCCTATACCTGTACCAGGGTTTTGTTTGGGCCGGAAAGGATGGAGAGATGTGAAGTACTGCGACGGCTTTGGCCCCTCAGTTCAATAACAAAACTTTGCCCGAGTTGCAATTTCAACTCCTTGGCTTTAACTCTTGTAAAATACAACTTAGGTTTTGGCAGTTTTAGTCCCTTAAGTTGTATTTTTCTTCATGTGGTTGACTTTTTTACTTTGACTGCGTTTGGCTTCGAATTGACTTTGTCTTTTCCTCCCGTGCTGGTTTGGTTGTCTTTGCTTATCTTTTTGAATAACCATTCCTGCATAATCCAATGCAACACATACAATACAAAAGTGTATCTTTGGTACGTTTTAGTCATTTATAAGTCTTTTTAAAGCCAGCACATGGTATGACAGATTACACGAGCACATACCATGATTCAAAGCTCTTTATAGTTCTCATCAAGCTCCTAAAGCTGGTATGAGACAACTTTCTTCTTTCTTGTTGGTAAAATGGTTTCAGAAGAAGGTTACCATATGACAAAACCATTGTTTTATCAAGAAAGAACAAGAGAATATTATGCTAGACCAAGTAAATTGGATGACATCATTTATAGGCTCTACAAAGCAGTCTATGTGTCTAAATTTTGAAAAATTGTATGCACAAAGATTCTAGATGAGCCTCCATAGTGAACGTCACTTCTTTTTGAGGACTACAATGTGAAGCAAACAACCTTATTGGAATCTTTGATTAGACAAGACAAGTATGTAGCTGACCATCTTAAAGAAGTTTGAATTTTGGTCCATCAGAAAACAGCTACTACTTCTATTGAGTCAAACAAACCCTTGGTTAAAGATGAAGATGGTGTAGAGGTAGATGTGCATGAATACCGATCAATGATTGGTTCCCTGATGTATTTGACTGCATCAAGGCCAGACATCATGTTTGCTGTCTGTGCCTGTGCAAGGTTTCAAGTCACTCCAAAAGCTTCCCATTTACATGCTGTAAAGAGGATCTTTAGATATCTCAAACATCAACCCAAACTAGGGTTATGGTATCCTAGGGATTCCCCTTTTGAACTAGAAGCTTTCTCAGATAGTGATTATGCAGGAGCCAGCCTTGACAGGAAATCAACAACTGGTGGATGTCAATTTCTTGGTAGAAGACTCATATCTTGGCAGTGCAAGAAGCAGACAATTATGGCAAATTCTACTACTGAGGCAGAATATGTTGCAGCTGCTCATTGCTGTGGACAAGTACTATGGATACAAAACCAAATGATGGATTATGGCTTTAACTTCATGAACACCAAAATCCATATTGATAATGAGAGCACCATATGTGTGTCAAGAATCCAGTCTATCACTCAAGAACCAAGCACATTAAGATTCGACATCACTTCATAAGGGATTGTTATGAGAAGAGATTGATAGATGTTCTCAAGATTCACACTGACTCAAATGTTGCAGACCTTCTCACCAAAGGATTTGATGTTACCAGGTTTAACTTTTTGGTGGTCAGCATTGGAATGTTAAATCTGTAGTTACATTTGAGGGGAGGTTAAATTGTAAAGTTTGTACATACTAGTTTACATTAATACTGCTAGAGTATTAATGCTGGTAGATAAGTTATAGTTAGTTCAAGTTCATGGTATATTGTAGCATTTTTCTTGTTTTTTTTGCACTAACTTTTTAGGATAAGCATGGATTTGAGGATGGATAGACGCAGTCCTGGCAAATACAACTCATTTATGTCGTGTAAGTACTAAGTATTAGAGTTAATTCTAGTAGTCTACAAGTTAATTCTGGTAGATTACTTGTTAATTCTGGTCGATTACTTGTTAATTATGTGGACTTAAGGTTAATTCTGGTAGTCTATACGTTAATACTGGTAGTCTTTGTTACTTCTGGTAGTTTATATTAGTACCGATAGACTAATTTTAATACTGGTAGATGACCGTTGGTGCTGGTGAGGGAAAATTGACTTTTCTTCTTTTAAATATTACCGTTAGAGATTTTTACGGCGTGTACTTCTAACATAGGTTTTCTATTTGGATAATTACTGCACTTTCTTCAATAAAATATATTTCTTTACTCTAATGAAACTTCTTTTACACACGGTCCAATAAGAACCCTTGTTATTCATCGATAAAAACTCAATTCCCTCTCTCTACCAGCACTTAGTCATTCACTCGTATCAAACCCAGGATTAGATTTTCCATTCTTCGATTTCTGTTCATTAACGAGTCCATATGGCCAATCTAAAGTACTCAGACAAGCATAATATGGTCGCTTTCCTGAAGAAACCAAATGAAAGTGTTGGTTTCACTGAGGTAGTAGATTTTCTTAAAGGTGCATCTCTCAGGTATGCCTTAACTCATAATCCTACTATCTATGACTTCCTAGTCAAACAGTTCTGGCAAACTGCCACAGTCAGAACACTTGCTAATGGGACTCAACAATTAGTAGCATCTATAGACTCTAAAGAGTATATTATTACTGAAGTATCTGTTAGAAGTAAACTTCAATTAGCAGATGCTACAGGAATACATAATTTATCTGATGCTAAAATATATGCTGGATTAGCCACATTGGGGTATGTTACTGAGGGTAAATTAACTTTTTAGAAAAAGAATTATACACCCTAATGGAAAATTTTAATCAATCATATTTTACACTGCTTAAGCCCTAAGTCTGGGGGATGGGATCAATTTGGTAGTACTATTGCTACTGCATTAATCTGTCTATCTAGCAATAGGGTTTATAATTTTTCTAAATTGATTTTTAATGGAATGGTTCATAACTTATAGAGTAATTCAAAAATTTTAATGTATCCAAGGTTTTTACAAATTATTTTGGATATTACAACTGAAAATAAAGGAATGTATTTAGCCCCAACTTTGACCAAAAAGCTTTTTCGAAACATGAAAAGGGGTTATGCAGGGGATATTGTATCATTGCTGCCTGCTATGTTGGCAGGGGCAGCTGTGGATGGTGAAGGCTCAGCACAACCAGCTAAACCCCATCACACACCTCTTGATCCAATATCATCCACATCCCAATCACCTATTCCATCACCACCTCATCCATCACCACCACCTTATTCACCACCTCACTCACCATTTCAATCACCACCTCACTCACCATTTCAATCACCACCTTACTCACCACCTCATTCCTCACCACCTAAGTCATATGAAGCACCTCTCCCTGAAGGTAACACATTAGGAAGTGCTGAGGCCAGTATACAACTCAAGGAATTGATGGTACTTGTACCTAGCTTGGTGTCCAGGGTTACTAGTTTGGAGAAAGAGTTGAAGGAAACTAAACAGACATTAGGGAATGCAGTGCTTAAATTAGTAAATAAGGTGAAATCTCTGGAAACAGCTTTGAAGAGGAAATCCAAGAAGGTGATTGTGTCTGAATCAGAGAGTGGAGAACCAGAGGATCAGGCAAGGATAATTCAGGATATTAATGATGATCCTCTAGTTTCTTTGGTTAGAGAATCCATGAAAGAGAAGCCAACAGATTTTGTTACTCCTACAAAAGCTTCAGGGGAGGCTCAAGAAGAAGATATCAGTCCTACAATCTTGGAGGCAGCTAAAACATTGTCAAAGGTTGTTTCTCAGGGTGTCAGCAAGGAAAAATCAACTGATAAGGGCAAGAGATATAGGAGGAAAGCAAGGTCAGTGGCTAAGAATATTAATATTGGATTGGATGCTGAAGAAGAGATTAATACTGGTATTGAAGAGGTTAGTACTGGTAGTACTAAAGTTGATTTTGGTACTACTAGTAAAAGGGGTCAAAGGGAAGGAAAGGCTCTAATAATTGAAGAGGATATTAAGGTTACTCACAAAACTAAAGAACAAATGAGACAAGAGGAAGCTGGATTGGAAGAGGCTATAAAGTTGCAAGCTCAATTGGATGAAGAAATTGCAAAGCATATTCATTTAGATAAAATGGTAGCTAAAAGAATGGCAGAAGGGGAAGCTTTATGAGAACAACAAAAGAAAAGAAAAGCTCAAGTTCAATTTGAAGCTCAATTTTATACTAAAGAAGACTGGGATGCTATTAAAGCCAAGCTAGAAGCAAATGCAGAGTTGACAAAAGATGTGTTGGGAAAGGATTTGCCTGAACAAGATTTTGCAAAAAGAATGGCAGAAATGGTGAATCAAAGAAAGAAACACTTTGCAGAGGAAAGAGCTAAGGCAAAGAGAAACAAACCCATGACTCAGTCACAGTTAAGAATCTATATGTCAAACTATCTTAAGAATCAAGGAACTTGGAAGCTTTCTCAGTTAAAGAAGTTGAAGTTTGAAGAAATTAAAGAAGAGTTTGATAAGTTAGTTTAGCAGATTGACACTTTTGTTCCTATAAATCTTGAAGCTACAAAGGCAAAATAGAAAAGATATGGAGAAGAACTTCAGACAAAGACTTTAAAGAAACAAAGGTTTGATGATAAAGATGTTTCAGCTATAGGAGAAAACGTTGCTGAAGTAAAGGATGAAGAGCCAGTAAAAAGAACAGGAAAAAGAAAGAAGCAAAAGGCTAAAAAGGGTATACATGTTGACAAGAGTGCACAAGAAGATTCAGAAACTGATAAAGATGAATCAGTAGAGGCTATGAATCCTACTCATTTGACTACAAAATCTGATAGTATGGTAAATTAGACAATATTTTAGCAAGGTCAAATAAGTATTTATCAGATAATGAGAGCAAATGGAGCTGATACAGTCTACATGAGCTTTGGAGCTATGGTGAAAGACTTCATAAGAGAGGATCTTATAGAGTTGTACAGGTTGGTAATGCAGAAATATGGAACAAATAGGCCTGAAGATGCTTATGACAAAGTGCTTTGGAGTGATCTCAGGACTATGTTTGATCCACCTCTCAATGAAGATGCTATTTGGAGCTTACCACTTCAACAAAAGATGGTTAGTTAGAGGTATTATGATAAATATGAAGTACATTGTTTAACTTTAGACGCATGCACTATATATATGTTAGCAGATAGGAAATATCCTTTGTCAAAAGATGCTTGCCAAGTGATGCTAAAGACGAAGCTTCTAGATGGAACAATGGATGAAGTTTGTTATAAATTATTAAAGATGATTGAGAAGTAAGCTGGGATAAGAAAGTGATAAATTTATCAGTAGCAGTAGGCATATTTTTGGAAATTGTGGACTATAATGGAAGAGAGAAGGGTTTGGGTGTTGGTTAACCACCACACAACAAATGGTCATCAGTTCACCATGCTTAATAGGTATAAGAACTGGCTAGTCCAAAGCAAACGGGTTTGGTAAAGACTTCTCAAATCCATTTATGGTTGACAGTTTACCAAAAACTGTATGGTAATCAATGCACCATAGTATTGCACTAAAGCATTAGCTACTCCAGAGCAAATGGTTACTGGTAAAGAGAACTCAAATCCGTTGATAGCTGATAGTTTGCTAAAAACTATAAGGTTATCAATGCACCTTGTTATTGCAATGAAGCATTGACTAGTCCATAGCAAACGGCTCATGGTAAAGACATATCAAATCCGTAGATGGCTGGTAGTTTGCCAAAAACTACAAAGCCAACTTAGTTGGATGTTGCTGTGTATCTGTGAAGAGAAGACAAAGACTAAAAGACAAAGTATGATCTGGTTTTTTAAAGAACATCAAACAGATCATCATTCAAGAGAAGCTAAGGACTTAAAGACATGCTTGGATACAATTCTCAAAAGCCCAAACTAAAGACAACTGGAGAAACTTGAAGTTAACAAGTGAAGTTCAAGTTTAGGGGAGGATTGTTAGGAATTTTGTATAACAGACTTAATTATGTTAGTATTATAGTTAGTTTTGCTAGTATAATAGTTAGTACTGGTAGAAGGATTATCATAGTTAGTACCGGTAGTGTTAAAAAGTTAATACTGCTTATGTAATAGTTAAGTCTGCTTACGCAGAAATTAGTTAGAGTTAAAGATATGCATGAGATATCTTAGGAAAGGATATGCATTATCTTTATATGTGTTTTGTAAAGCCCATTAGGGTTTCCTTAGTTTATAAAAGGAACCCTAGGCATAGTCAGTAGATATAGTTCTACACAAGATCATAAAGATTGAATAGTAATCATAGTTTGTAATCTGTAACCTAGGCAGATTCAAAGTTTAATATAAAAATTCTTTTTTGGTATTCATTATTGTTCTTCTTAGCAGTATTGATTAGATTCTGCATAATCAATAGTGCTCATTTAGTGTTTCATCATTGTTACTTTAGATTTATCTAAGGCAACAAACCCTTTACAAGCTGAAGGTTTAGATCTATTCAGTAAATTGATCCAACAGACATCCATCATATGATTGTTACATGTGCTTAAGATTTTTGCTTAGTAGCGTGTAGCACGAGTTATTTTGTTGTTTAGATTTGTGTTAGTTGTTCGTGAAGCTTTTTGTTGGAATCTTTTAGAAAGCTAAGCAAAGGTGAGTTTTATAGCCCCTTTTTCTCATGTTATTTTGGGGTGAGAATGATGCTTGTTGTCGTGTTAAAATGTTTTTAAGCTTGTTGTAGTTATGTGTATTGGATTGTGGGCACGTTCCATCTCGTTGTGTTGCGATATGATATGTTTGGTATTGTGGATCCTAATATGCAAAATGAGGTGTGACGGTGGTAAGACTACGTGAGCTAATATGAGGCCATGTAGCGCACATATGTAGTTGGTATGATTGTAGATCGTGGGCACGTTCCGTCCCGTTGTTGTTATTTGTTGTCATGAATTATTTTGGTAATTGCAGCAGCTAATTGAAAGTTTTTAGATATTATTATATGTCGTAAACCTATGATTCTCGCTTAACTTTATGTTGACGTTTTAAGCATCATTTTCAGGTGAGCTTAATGGTGCTAAGATAGAGCGAAGTGGCTAGAAGAGACCGTAGGATGCTTGGAGTTAATTATGCTTTCTGTTTGAATAAATGCGTTTGCATGAATTGTTTGGATTATGTTTTTGCATGTCATTTATTGACGAGACCTCTTTCTTATTAATAAAGACACCATTAGGTTTTGGGTATTGTTATGACACTTTGTGTCTTTGCTTTACTTTAGTTTTCATTTTAGTATTCTCTATATAGACACCATGTGTTGTGATGATATCCATTCTTGTTTACGCCTCGCATTTCCGCCTTGGCGGGGTGTGACAGATTGACAGGAGATGATGATGAGGATGATGGTGCTTGTTGTGCTAGTACCCCATCTCCTACAACCTATCTAAACTCTCTTAAACCTCTCAATTACCAACCATATGAAGTTCCCACTTCTTCTGAAAAAAATGATGATCTCCTCTTCGAGAGATAAACCGAATTGCTTAATCAATCACAAGAGATCCATAAAGAGGTTAGAGGTGGATTCACGTCATTCAAAAAGGCATTGCGAGGAGTCTTCGGCAAGAAAAATAAGTGAAGATGTTGAGTGATGACTAGCTTGGTAGAATTATTGGTTTAAGACTTTATGTGAACTTATGCTTATGTTTATTTTTATGTTTAATTAATCATGTGATGACAACCCGACTTAGTCGGAAGAACTTGAACTAGGTTAAGCTTGCTTTGAACCTCTAATTGTTAAGTGATATGCTTTTAATTATTCTTAGCTCATACATTTCATTATTGCATGCATGCATGATATACTTGTTTCTATACATATATATGTTCACATAGGACTTGCTGCAAATTGACCACCAAAACACAACATTTCTTACAAATTTTTGCAAAAAATCAAATCTTTGGTCATCTAAAAAACACCAGATGGGCGGCCTCCTTAATTCATTAGGGTGGTCCCCTTAAAGATAAGGGGACCGGCCATTAATTAAGGGGATCGGCCATCTGGTTCACGGATTTTACTGTTTCTTTTTTCTTTTTGACTACCTTTTACCTAGCCTCAACTATCCTTACCCAGATTGCTATAACAGATTTTGGAAATTTCTAAACCAATTCAAACTCATTCCATTTTCAACCAAATCTCTTCTCATAAATTTCCTCCAAATGCGTATCACCACTTCATCATCTTCTTCATCCTCTATCAACCACCATAAACCACCATGGCATCCACTAGAGCTTCCATTTCCAAAGCTTCCAAAAGACCAAAAATTAACTCTCATCACCTAGTGCTCCTAATGCACCCTCAAAAACACCATTAACCAAAGGCACTTCCTCTTCCTCCATTGACTATACACCCAAATCACCAACCTCATCCATATCACCATCAACAAATGGTTACTTGAACTCACCAACATCCCATCCTCTAATAGTTCCTTCACCTCCTCCAACTCAAGAAAATGCATCAATGGACATCACTCCCATCCTTTCACTAATTACCCCACTTAATGTCCAATTTGCTAATCCATCACCCTCACCACCTATCTTTGGTCATCCCATTCCTTAGAACCTTCTTGAGGCACATGGAGACTCATGTTTATGTTACATTCACAACCGTACTCTTATCTATGGATTGAGAGATGAGCTCCAATACATGTTTTCTCACATTGAATACATGCTTTCACAACCTTCACCACCCAACTCACCACCACCACCATCACTTTCACAAAACTAAACATACACCATGTTTAACCATTTTTAAATAATTGTCAACCAAACCTTTTGCATGCAAGTTCCATGAAATTCTAGGATCTTTGTAGTTTAAATTTTATGTATGTTGTACCAATATGCTTCAAGCATATTATTTCTACTTGATGTATGCATGTTTGTGTGTCTTACACAATTATTATGTTTAATGAATGGCCTTTAGTCTTATGTTTTAATTATGCACTAGTTTTCTTTTTGGTTGATTGTATTATTCACATTCATAAAAGATAAGCCTAGCTGATATATATTTGTGATTGTTAGTTTATACAAATAACTTAACACTTGTTAAGCTTTATCAACATGTTTAAATATTTTTTCCTAGTTGCTACATGTTAGAAATAGTTGTCTTGTTCGTCTAACTTGTTTTTATAGCAAAGATACCATAGCTCGATTCTTTGGTGCCCTCGAACAAGGGGGAGTACACATCAAGGGGGAGCATTTATTTCGTCGTTTTTACTAATGCTAATCGGCAGAGCCTTTTTGATTCTACAAAAAGGGAGACTAATGAAAATAAAATTCACTAAAAACTTGTTTAAAATTAATTTTACATTTAATAAGTTTAGATTTTGTAATCATCAAAAAGAGGGAGATTGTTGATAGAAATAATGCCTAAAAACATTGTTAATATTTTTCGATCTCTCTACGTTTTGATAATCACAAAATGTAAAAACAATTAATGAAAAATTAATTATAAACAAGTAATTAGTAGTAAATTTTCATTTCGAAAATTTAATCACTTAAAGGTATGAATAAACAAATGCTTAATGTAGTTTATGATCAAAGGATTTTTTATTTAAACTCACACTTTTTATAAAAATGACACAAACATTTTTATATCTTTTACAAAACATCTTTAGATTTAAAAGAAATGTTTTATTCAAATAAATATTTTGAATTCAAATTTTCTACCCAAAAACGGCTAGAAATATTCCAGAAAATACCTCCCCTAGAAAAGACAAAAAAAGGAGCGTCAGGCATGGGCGGCCCCCTTAATTATAACGGGCGCCCCCCTTAATTTTAAGGGGACCGGCACCCTAATTAAGGGGACCGGCCACATGTCTTTTTGTCACAGCTTGCCTATAAATACTGGACTATTCCCTACTGATTTTCTCACCTTTTGCACACACTTTCTTTCTGTTCTAAATCAGTTTATATAGTCCTTTCATTCCTTTGATCATTTAATCATAAAGCTTTGTTTCCAAGTGATCCAAGCTCAATTCCTCAAGTGCAAGAGAAGAATACTTCTTATCATCAAATTAAGAAGTGTTATAGTATAGTTGGTATAGTTGTGTAGTTGTGTTATATCTTGTAAATCATTTGTGTATATTAAGAAGGTGTGTATCGTAGTTGTGTACAATAAGTAGATTGTTGTGATCATTGTAAGTATAGTTAGATCGGGGTGATCTTAGTAAGTAGTGATAGATTGGTGTGATCGTAGTAGTGTCTTGGTGAAGTGAAGTTGTGAAGCAAAGTGAAGTTGTGAAGTGAAGAGAAGTTGTGAAGTAGAGAGAAGTTGTGTAGTGAACCCAAGTTGTGATTTGTTGTGAAGTGGTGTGTTGTGTTGTGATAGATTGGTTCTAGCTAAGATTAGAACTCGACATTTCGCTTAGTGTCGGAAATTGGTGTAAGCTAAGTCGTGTACGGTTTTCTCCGCCTAAAAGGAGTTTGTTGACATAGTGAAATCTCGAGTGGAGTACTCAAGGAATGGAGTTGGGCGAAGAGGTGCTTCGTATCCGAACCACTATAAATCTTGGTGTCTTGGTTTGATCGTTTCTTTCCTTATCTCTTTATATTGTTATTGTTTATTTAGTTCATTACATTAGATACTTTAGTTGTGATTCATATTGTTGATTGATTGACATACAACTCGAATCAAACCATTTTATAAGAAAAGTTTTAAAACGCGATAAACTATTCAACCCCCCTTTTAGTTTTCCACAATTTTATTTATTCTAGAACTTGTGCTTGTAAATCATTAGCAGACCGCAGTGAGACACATAACAAAGAGGCAACTTAGGATTTTAACCCAAATAGCCTTTTCCGTTTTCATATTTACTTTTAGCCAGTTACACTGGTTAGTTAACCTCCCATATGGACCCATTTGTTAGCACTTACTTTCAGTGCTAGATACCCTTAGATCACCCGTTAAGACATCCTGTTAGTTTGATAAAATCCAGAAAAAGCAAAAAAAAATTACACCTTAAACCCTAGCCTAACCCCTTGTCAAAGTCTAAACGGTGGGTTGCTAGTTGCTTGGTATGATTGGATTGTTTTTGATGATTGATAGTTATGCCACATTTCGCCATTTGTATGTGTCATTCCGACAAAGATGGAGAGGGCTCGCTTCATTTATGTATTTTTGTGGTGTATATTTATACGAAGTGTGGGAGAGATGTGATGTGAAAAAAATGAAAAAAGGGTGAAAAAAGGGAAATGAAAAAAAAAGTCATCAAAAAAAGTAAAAAACTATATGTGATGACAATAATAGCCAACGTGCTATATTATTATAAAGATGAAGAAAGATGAAGTATTTGAGATATCGATTAGCCAATGTGCTAAGACGTGATATATATATAATATGCGTGATCTGAATATGTGAAAGAGGATTATTTAACTAAAAACATGCTTACGGGATTTGCGGATTATTCCGGTGACAAGCATCATGGGTATTAGACCTTTTGACTTATATGGTTCTCGTAATTCCCCCGCTAGACATGCTTATCCATACACTTATTAACCCAAAGCTTAACGCTACAACCCCCAAAAAAAGACACTCTTAGATGTGTACACTGGTGCTTACGCCAACGACGGGTTGGAGTTTTGTTTCTTGTACAAGCATATGGTAATAAATTTGGTCACGACCGAGCTATGAGTGTGATTTCCCTTATATACTCCACCACCTAAATAAAATGAGTTTTGAGTGAATTATACTTCATTCCTTTCTCGTGAGGTGCTTAGAAATGTTTATCAAGCAAGAAAACCTTTGGGTATTATCAAACATCTCGGTTTTTCACCAAAATCTTAGAATGATAAATCTAATCTCGTACTTGTACTTGGTAGATTTGCATCACATTTCATAATCATTTTTGTGCACCATATGGATTTATTTTTCTTTTATTTGCTTGAGGACAAGCAAACCCTTAAGTGTGGGGGGTGTTTGCACCTTTTGCGCTTATTTATATAAAAAACCAAAAATATTGTCGATTTTTTTTTCAAAAATTAATTTTTTTACATTATTTTGTCATTTAAGTATTTTCTTTATATTTTCTTTTCTTAGATTTTCTTGAGGGCAAGCAAAGTTCAAGTGTGGTGGAATTTGATAACGCTAAAATTGAGTAAGTTTTTAGTAGCATTATCCGTACTTTTGTATATGTTATTTGGCTATTTATCTATGGTTTTGTTACTCAATTGTATCAAAGTGTGTTTGCAAGTTTATTTGTAGCCAAGTACATAAAAAAGACGAAGAAACAAAGAATAAATGAAGTTTTATGCAAGTACGAAGAGTCCCGCATCAAGAACAAGCCCGAGAAGCATTTCAAGAGCAAAAGAGTCAATCATTGAAGCTTTCAAGGCCTAAGATAAAGCTTAAATGAAGTTATATTGAAGTATAATGACCCACGACAAAGCACAACTAAAACGAGGAGCTTAAACGCAAAATAGACCAATTTGTATGTTGGGTCGTGTGGCCAGCCGCAAGGCTGGAAATCCAGCCGCCCAAGCTGGATGATGCAAACGAGCCACCCGACTCAATTTCTAGCCAACCGGCTCGGGGTTCGCTGACTTCTTTAAGTTTCAGTAATACACCCATTTAAGAGCTCTAACTTCCCAAGTCCGATCAACTCTCCATAATAACTCATTTACCAACTATTTTATAACACTTTGTGCCCAAGTTTTATGCTTGGTGGCCAAGGACTTGTTTAAGTATAAATAAGAGTGCCATACCTTAGTTTTCAGAATGATTCTCCACCCTTCACCCACAAGGACAAATTTCCATACATATTTATCTCCCAAAAGATCACACAACCTTTGCCAATCTCAGAAGATCACTCAAGAACATCAAGGAAGGTATTGGGTATAATTTTCTAGCTTGGTACGAAGCGTATAGTTGATTGGAGGCTCGAAGGATGCTTTAATCCTTCATCCTTACCTATTGTAATCTTGCTTTGGGTAACTGATGTGTTGTCGTTGTATGGTATATTTAAGATGATTCAAGTTTTAAATTTATATTTTGTCGACTAAACCAAAAACAACACTTTAACGGGCAGTGTACCCGATCGGTAGTAGTTTCGTGGTAAGTAGGGTGTCGAACACTTGAAGCGAGGTTAAATCTATCATTTAATTAATATCTTGGTTATCTAATCTATGTTAATTCTATTCTATTCTAAACCTATGTTAAACCTATGTCAGTCTAAATCATAATTCTAACGAAAAAAGAGGGTTTTCAGCCTGAGAGAATGGCATGGTTTGGTTGGTGACTACAATCAATTCAAGGCACTTTTACCCACGTAAGCTAATTAACAAAAGATAAAAGAGTGGTCGAACCTTATATAAGAAAATTGTATTAACCATTATTAATCCGATTAAAACGTTGGTTTGTTTATTTAGTGCAATGATTTCTTCTCTCAAGGTGGCATATCATTCTTAAGACTTAGGCGTTACATCATCCTAAGACCTATACACATTAATTCTGTCACAATTAAAGCATCTGCATAACGCATCCTTATTTGCTTATTATAATCTATCTTAGGTTAAGAACAATGATGATCTGTTTAACCCTGAGCTCACGAGAGAACTTACCACTACCGCTTAAAGACAATTTATACACTAATAGTACCAGTTGTCCAACATCCAAGGAAATTAGAACCATTACTTTTGAATTACCTAGGATTACTGCTAGTCAACACGATATAACGATCCATAAAACGATTGACAATATCCAATTAACTAGTTAAGCATGAATCGTATCCTAGACACATACTTAGAAGGACAATATTTATGTAACTATGATTCTAGTTGTATAAATTACTATATGGAAAGAGCTAATCCAAGACTCAGATCAACTGGTCCGCTTCACTAGATCCAATTGATGTTTAGGTATCATACAAAGAGGCGCGTTAAACAAGTATAAATTGAAAAACATAAACAGCACTCCAACGATAAATTAAGATATCGAGATAAATAAAACAAACATTCAAATCGCGTAATAATTGATACTACCCGAAAGGTATTAGCCTTTAAATGTCAATAATAAAGACAACAGTAATTAATTTACCAAGGTACACCAACGAGTTAACGAATGATACCAAAAACAGAACGATTACCTAAGTATAAGGAATTACAACGTTAGTAATCCAAGGAATTGAATTAACGATTTTCTCGAACCTCTTCTGCTCTATTTTCACCTCTGAAAATCGACTTTTGTGGTTAGTATCAAGAATATGATTTATGCACACCTAAAACATCATTTTTATGTTTTGTATTTATAAGGTCCTGGAAGTCGGTTGGGAGATACGTACGTATTAGGGATTTTCTATAGAGTAGGGACCACGTTTTGATTACTTACCAAGAATATTATATTGAATCCCAAGCTTGATATACGGCGACTTTGAGTCCTCTAGATACGGCGTATTGATCTTTATTCCTGAGTGGTCTTTGGTGAGTGTAGGCACAGATACGCCGTATCTTCCTTGATGGATACGACGTATTGGTCTTTAGAATAGTAATCTTCAAAATATCTTCATTTAAGCTCCAAAATGCGCGCCTTTTGCTAACTATCACCAATTACTCCATAATTACTGCAATTCTCAAATATAATAATTAATTAACAATTCTTTGCAATAACTATACAAAATGGGTTAATAACATTGGATAAATGATGCGTAATAAAATAGAACTTATTTAGATTCATCAATATCCCCCACTTGAATCCTACTTGTCCTCAAGTAGCCTTTAGAAGTTTATAAAAATGTATCCCTAAGGATATTTTCCTTTAAAGCACTTTTTTGATCTATTACAAGTACACAACCAAACACCTCACGAAATAGGAAGAAGAAAACACTCAAATCACTCAACTAATCTATGTGGTAACATGTAACTAATTCACTTAATTGCTCCGGGAAAGCTAAATCTTTTAATCGTGGACGAGTAAATCTATCATAACTTGTAAGGATTACACCATCTCCACCACTAAAGCTAAGGAGTAATAAGTTTATAAAGGTAAATATGGGTTTTTGTATGGAAAGGCGTACGGTTTGATCATACTACAATCTTTCACCAAAAGTACCACTCTAACAAGGCATCTGAAGCACACACACACACCCGGAACGTCGAGATAGACATGTGTGTTCGATCACATCCCCATTCGAATTTAACTAACGGTTAGGATGAAGAATGATATAGGGTAGAAACCTTCTAACTTTCACAAAAAGTCGTAAACCAACGAGGTAGCTAAGACATGCATACATGGCTGTAACGACGAAATAGACATGCACGCTCGAAGAAGTCCTCATTCGTGTAAAACCAACGGCTAATCATTAGGTGAGAGGGAAGTAAATTGTTGTTAAATAAAAATCAAGAAACAAATAGATTAAGCCTAAAGTACAAGTTGCTAGACACTTATTTCCTGACCGTGACCATGATAAAGACACAACTATTTACAACGTCTTGATCATATATCTTCCACTCTGTACAATACTCTACATCGTTGATTTTTTAGACGTATCAACGAATAATCGATCCTTCGTGTAATTCCTTCGGTTATTGCGAAACGATTATCTTCAAACTTTCTTTCGCTTTTTGTATTTTTCTCATTTTTTTGATTTTTTGATTTTATTTTGATTTTTTTTGCTAACTAAACTTCAAATCTCAATGTAGTTTCACCATCTTCATGATCATAATAATTCCGGATAATTCCTTTGGCAATTCTTCGTTCTTCGGTTTCACCAATAATTGTGATGGTAGTAAAATCACATGAGCTTTGACTTACAAATATACATTCTCATTTGCAATGGCAAATTTCATAAACCACACAAAGACAGAAAATGACACAAGGCACAGGAAATACAAAACTTTAACGCTTTAAGCAACTAGCAACTTAAATTAAACTTAATAAAACAGGGGTAGTGTAAGGTGTAAGGGTGTAACAAAACAAATAGTTGGTGTAAATTCCTAAAGGATTGGCTCTACGGGTTGTTCTAGTGGATCATCACTCTAAAGATGAGAATGGAAAGGGTTTAAACAGGAGGTTAACTAACCAGTGTAGTTAGTTAATATGCAACATGTAAAGGCGATTTGGGTGTAATCCTAAAATTTACCAATTTAAACAAGTTACTCCATCTAAATCCATAGTACTCATCACTGTGGTCTCGAGTGATATACCAAGCCAAGTTCTAAAGTCTACTACATTACCGACACACTCATATTTTGTGGAATTTGGGTAAACATTTGGAAATAAAAAGGTTAAATCCTCACAATATCTAACAAGGGTTATTGTGTGCGGGTTATGTATCAAGTAATTTCACAAAAGTATGCTTTAAAAATTAAATTTGAGCATAATTTAAGCATTTTAGTGTGAAAAATAGGACAAGTAAACATTTTAATTCCATCCCCCCACTTGAATTATACAACATCCTCGTTGTATAGATAAAACATTAAATACAGAAATTTAAAAAGAATTAGAATGAGAAACTCCCCTGATGTTTGCTCGGTAGATTCTCCATGTTGCGTTTTTTAGCAAGATTGTGTGCTTGAAAAAGCGTCTAAATCCTAGCACGAACAACACACACATAGAATTCCAGAAAATATGCCTTCCACCAACTTTGTCAATATTTCTTTCTCGATGTCCTGTATAAAATATATGAAGAACAAGTGCATTCCTATCTTGGTACCTAGGGTTAATTTAAAATAAACTAAACAAAATAATTGCGGGTCAGACTGTGGATACGGCGTATCAGTTTAGTGAATACGCCGTATTTAAAATTTGACAATAATGTTTTTAAAGTGCAATAAAATAAAGACCGATAACGTCCAGACAATCAATATGTTGTATGGTATGGAGCGGATACGCCGTATTGATGTCTAGGAAGACATACTCGATAACAAAATTAAATAACAATCCGGGTTGTCTCCCGGGAAGCACTTTTGTTTACAACGAAGTCTTTAAGTTAGACTCTTCTTCAGCTTCTCTTTATTATTCATTTCTAGTCACCATCCATCCTTCGTCCATAATCTGAAAGATTTCCTGGTAAGCTCGGCATGCATCTTTTCTTGTAACAGTAAGATCATCGTATTCGTCTTCTTTTACAGCAGCATACTCTTCATCATTATTAAACGAATATTTGATCATCATATATCTCCTTATATGCAACACCGGTTTGCTCATGAATTTCCACATAATTCTTCAACTCTTAATTATGATTCATGGATTTATCTCATAAGCATCATCGTAGTTTTTATAAGTATTCCATTGTCTCTTTTGTTCGTCAAGTGACTCATCATCATCTTCTTTGATAGATCCTTCCATGATAGCTTTGTTTCTTAAAGCCTCGTCCTTTAATTATAAATCCCTCCAAGCTTCGTATCACTACTCTAAATCCTTATAATGGAGTTGGTTTCCAATTATGTAAGCTCTGGGTAAATTTCCTCCATTACAGTATCCATCATCCTTCCAACTACATGTGGCCATTTTGAACCATCCATCTTATAATTGATAAGATGGAGGTCAGGATGGGAAGTTGTTAGTGAAAATAAAGGAAATTATATAGGGAATAAGAAGAAGCTCTCTTGCAAGTATATTTAACTGGTGTGGGTTTGGTCCAAACTCCAGCGTCAGTCTATGGTTTCTCATCTACCCATGGTACATCCTTATTCCATCCGTAGATCCAGTCGTCTTTGTAATCTTCATAGGTCTTAAACCCCATAATATCCTTTGTAAGTAAGTCCGGATCTACCTTGAGAAGGTAGTTAAATTCATTAAATGCTGAATAAAGAGGTGTCTCATAGTCAAATATATTAGTGTCGATCCTAAAGACTTCAGCAATTTCATCATCATTATCAGAAGATTCGTCATCTGTGAGCTCAACCTCATCATCTCCTCTAATCTAGTAAATCCATAACGCTTTCATAGTATAATGATCCATTGTCTTGTAGTTGAAATTTTTTGACCTCAACCATTTAATAAATGCAGCATCAGACAGATCATACCCCATGTCATCATCATCATCCTTTGAATCATTATTCTTTTTCGAGTTACATAGTATGTTAGCAACTTCAACTTCATATGTGAATAAATCATCATCCATTCTGCTTAATCGGTTGACTTCCATGTTGAAAATTTCAAGTTGTGTATCGCAAGTGAGCGAAACATCTTCGACCTTAACGTCCATAATTTTCTCGAACTCTTCTTTGATAACCTTTGTCATTCTTACTGAAAAAATACCCAGAAAATCATTAGTAGAACCAGCAGGATAAAGGTATATATAAAAAAATTTGGGCTTTAAGTTCGAGAATCGAAAAGAACTTTTATCAAATGATCAATATGTTGTATCCAATGGAAGTGGATACGCCGTATTAATCAGTTAGAGTGAATACGCTGTATTGGACAGACAACTGGATACACTGTATCCCGAAGGAATTGGACACGCCGTATTAAACAGTCTACCATAAAACAATGAATCAAACATTAAAGTACGCAAACAATTAACACACAAATATATAACAAGCAAACACTAAATACAAATATACCCAATATCACATGAATATACAATAATATACACTAATCTAAATTACACTAATCCTAAGGGTTAGATCTAATTTAATGTTAAAAACCAAAATATCAAAATAAAAATCAAGATTAATTTTCACTCCCTAGCAACGGCACCAAAAACATGATGTGATGTCGTTGTATGGTATATTATGTTGGTTCAAGTTTTAAATTTATATTTTGCCGACTCAACCAAAAACAATACTTTAACGGGCAGTGTACCCGATCGGTAGTAGTTTCGTGGTAAGTAGGGTGTCGATCACTGAGAGCGAGGTTAAATCTATCAATTTAATTAATATCTTGGTTATCTAATCTATGTTAATTCTATTCTAATCTAAACCTATGTTAAACCTATGTCCAGTCTAAATCTAATTCAAACGGGATAAAAAGGGGTATTCATCCTGAGAGACTAGAACGGTTTTGGTTGTGACTACAATCAATTTCCAGGCACTTTTTACCAAGCGCAAATCTAATTAATAAAAGATAAAAGAGTGGTCGAACCTTATCTAAGAAAATTGTATTAACCATTATTAATCCAATTAGAACGTTGGTTTTTTTGTTTATTTAGTACAATGATTTCTTCTCTTGAGGTGGCATATCATTCTTAGACTTAGGCGTTACTTCTTCCTAAGACCTAGACACATTAAAATTCTGTCATAATTAAGCACCGCATAAAGCAATACCTTATTGCTTGGGGTTTAAATCCTATCTTGAGGGAATAAGGCAATGGTATCTTGTTAAACGAACCCTAGCTCATAGAGACTTTGCGCCCTTAAACCGTTTAAATGGCAATACTATACACTAGTAGACCCACTTGTCTAACAACTATCGCAATAGAATCAGAACGTTTACTTGTTGAATTATCTAGACACCAGCTAGTCAACACTATCAATAAAAACCGATTTGCAATAAACCAAATAAACAGATTAAGAATCCCGAACGTAATCCTAGGACACAGACTAGAAGGACAATATTATATTAAACTATGATTCTAGATGTAAACAAATACTATATGGGGAGCTACCCAGACTCTAGATCTACTTAGTTCGCTCACTAGAAACCAGTTTGAATGATAGGTCGCATAACGAAAAAGCGAACTAAACAATATAAATTGATAAACATAAACAAGCATACAATGATAAATCAAGAAATCGAGATAAACAAATGACCAAACATTCCAAATTTTTATCATATGGCTAATTACACGAAGTATTAGCCTTCAAATGTCATAATACAATACAAAAGACTTATTAGCCAAAGGTTTAAACTAACCGAGTTAACGAATGATACAAAAAACTGAACGATTACTAAAAGTATATGGAATTAACACGTTGTTCTTCTATGGAATATGAACTACGTTGCTCGACCTCTTTGTGCTCTTTTCACCTTTAAAAATTAACGTTTTTGTGGTTTAGGTATCGAGAATATGATTTAGCACACCTAAAACTCATTTTTGAGTTTTGTATTTATAGGGTTGGAAGTCGGTTGGATACGGTCTATCCAAGAGTTAGATACGGCGTATTGGAGATTCTAGAGTATGGGGAGCACGCTTGATATCTTCCAGAATATTATATTGATTCCATATATTGAATACGGCGTATTGAGTCCTCTAGATACGACGTATTGATCTTTATTCCTGAGTGGTCTTTGGTGAGTACAGGCATGACGTCGTATCTTCCTTGATGGATACGGCATATTGGTCTTCACAATAGCAATATTTAAAATATCTTCATTTAAGCTCCAGAATGCGCGCCTTTTGCTAACTTTCACCAATTACTCCATAATTACTGCAATTCTTAAATATAAATGATTAAGTAACAATTCTTTGCAATAACTATACAAAATGGGTTAATAACACATGATAAATGATGCTATAAAATAGACGTTATTTGATGTCATTAGTAACTTAATTTTAATTTCCAGAATGTTTATGAATGATATGATTGTTGAACCTTTGGTTTTTGTTGAATTAATCATGGAGTAGTTCTTTATACACTTGTTTGGATGATGTTTATATATGAGGATTGTTTATGTTTGATTATGGTTTTGATCAATTTCATGTTATGTTTGAGATCCCAGTTGGTTCTGAGTTTTGTTCAATTGCTTATCATGTTGGATTAGTTTTTGGTGATTTCATAGGTCAAAAGGGTTTTCATCATTCAACTAGTTATAATCATTTGTCTATGAACGATTGTTTTATATAATGACCATTTCATAAACAACTTGATTATGCAAAGAGACTTGAGTATGATTGTTAACATATTTGTGAAACGAACCGCGAATCAAACTTATTAAATCAACATAGTTGTGAATTGGTTGATTTAGAATTTGTCACCATTATATTCTTAACTTATAATCAATTTGTCAAAACCATCTTCACATGAACAATCTAACTATTATGAACTAATCCAAACAAGTATTGTCTTTTACTTATTGAATTTGATTGATCATCATTTCCTTATTATTAGTTGCTTATATGGTATTTAGGCTTGTGACATCCTCTTTACCATTTTTATATAGCTTATTGTTACTTAGATTCTTCACAACCAAAACACCCAAATCCTAGGGAAACGGCCCTCGCTTACCACATATCCAAGCAGCTACATTACCAAGGGGTCCATCCTTGCCCATGAGGTGTTTTTTGCATATTTGGTAATTCCGTGTTATAAATTTAAAAACTATAGTCGTGAGACTCATCAGATCCTCTTTACCGTAACTCTTAGTGGTGAAACCAGATCACAAGTTGATCATTAGAGAAGACTCTGTCCCTTGCAACTGTCCAAACAAATCATTGATTCCTCGTAAGTGGGTTATCGGTTCTTCACAGTAAGTTTGCTTAGTTTCACGTAGTCGATACACATCGCGAAAGACCATCTTTCTTTTTTGACGAGACTAATACCGAGCTCCCTAGTGTGAGTGAACGAGTCGTAAAATCGCTATTGTAGAAAGTTCCTGCAACTGAGTGGATAACTCTTGCATTTCTGATGGTGCTAAATGGTACGAGGACCGTGCTACAGGTGCAACACCAGGAACTAAGTCGATTTGGAATTTGACTTGTCGAGTAGGTGGTAATCCAGGCAAGTCTTCTGGAAAGACTTCCAGAAAATCCCTTACAATATGCACATCCTTAAGTCGTTTCTCTTCTGGCTCGTTATCAGACTTCTTTACCGTAACTTGAGCTAGGTAAACTTGGCAACCCTTCTGGATGTACTTCTGGGTTTTGATGCACGAGATGATACTCAGCTTCGACTTACTTCCACTGTTATATCCATCGCCTTCGATTATCAACACTTCGTCTCCATAAAGAATATGGCGACATCCTTACGTCACTAAACGACACCACCTGCGTGTATTTTCGCAACCAATCCGATGTTGTGTCATTTTATACACTTTTTCGAGGTCGTTTAACCCCCTAAATCGTGCATTTATGCCCAAAATAGGTACTTAATTATTTCGTTTTAAGTATTTAGCATTTGGAAGGCATTTGCAGGAAATACATGTGACTTGGGCTCATTTGGAGAAAAAAAAACGGACAGACTATGGACCCACACCAACATTTCTCAAAGAATTTCTCCTCAGAAGCTTAGGAGACGGCGTCCACAGATTACACTGACCGCACACATCCTACCAACACGACGGCGTCACAAGATATCGTGACGGCGCCAGCCCGCACCATCTAACCCATTATCTAGAATATTCTTGTCACGACGGCGTCACGATTAAAATGCGACGCCGTCACAACGATTTTCTTATAAATACAAAACCGATTTTAAGGTTTTAAGTGTGTAACTTTAGAATAAAAAGAGGGTACAAACCCTAGTTCATTTAGCAGCTGTTAGGAATGATTTTAGGGCCTAAAACCCTATTTTACTTCCTTCAATTCATGTTCTAATCAAGTAAGACTTATTTAATTATTCAACATGTCTAGTTGTGTGATTCTTATCTGTTATTTCTTATCTTAACAAGCTTGGCTTAAGCCTCCTATGTGGTTTATTATGATTGTATGAAACCTAGAATGTAGATATTAGTGGTGTTGCATCTTGTGGATGGATATTTCATGTTAGGCCTTAAAAACAGCTTTTGTCCAGTATAGCGGGTGAAATGTCTAGGAAAATAGATGTATATAAAGGATACCATACGGGATCAGTCTTCATACTACCTGCCCTTTATATGGTTAATCCACTCTTAATATATATCACAATCCCTTTAATATCCTACGTTAGGGGCCTTGTAATATCTTCAGTACTACCTTACTTGTGGCGCTGCCTTAACGTAATATTAAATAGACGGCAGGTTCGTGTAAAATCGTTCATGACTTAGAAAAATAATTACATAGAACAGATCACAAGTGTGACAAAGAACAACACGAAGAGAACCAATCAGGAGCGTAATACATAATTAAATAAACATAGTCTTTTATTATATTGTTATCACCATTAGCGTAGTTGTTATTTAGTTTATTAGCTAAAACCAAACCAATCTCTCAAATATTATGAATTTGATCTGCTTTCCATAAAACAATAAAAATACAAAAATAAATCTTCGCTCAACCCATTAGAATTCTAATTAGACCGTGAATCAGAAGCCTTCCCGACCTATTCCCCGATAAACGATAACAACTAACCCCCCCGAGGTCATTGCTATATACTAACTACAACAATTAGGTGCTCTACCTAGGGAGTTGTAAAACTTCGTGTAGAAGTTCTACGACGACCGCATCAAGTTTTTGGCGCCGCCGCCTGGGGAATAGTTAGGTTTTGATCATAGTTTAGCTTAGTTCTACTCGCTTGAATCCTTTTAAGTGAGATTTTAATTCCTGTCATTAGCTTTCTTGTAGTCTATCTTTTTCTTTGTACCCTTTGTTCGTAACATTTGTAAATTTGTAAATTATAATGAATAGGTATAGTTATTCTAGCGTAGGTAGGTTTGATGTATTCTTCCGCAATCAACTCTTGGTGTTCCAACAACATCAAGATGAATCTCTCTACGATTTGTGGACTCGTTTCAAAGACATAATCTGAAAAGTCCCGAATCATGGCCTTAGTATATGGACCCTAATTGAAATCTTTCTTAAAAATCTTGACTTATTATCCAGGCATATCATCAATTTGATAGCATAATGGGATCTTAGGAATTTTAGTGATATAGGAGCATGGTATGCCATAGAGGATTGTACCCAATATGATAAAAAGATATAGCAACCCAACAAGTGCCAATTCTGATGAAACAATAGCAAATCCAAATGCTCAAATAGTTGGGGATGATATGGTTAGGGTACAGGTGCCTAGGTTCATGGCATGGTTAAATTATGATGAGCATGTAGATAGCCTAAGTACGATGGATAATGAGGTAGGAGTTACAAGCCCTGAGAGTACTATACAAACCCTACCGTCATTTGAGGAATACACACCGCCCGTGACTTACCCAAATCAGTTGAAAAGACTTAGGAACCCCGATAAAGGTAGAACCTTTGAACAAACACAACACTAAGAAGTGGCTTGAATTGTAATCACAAAACTCCTCTTAGTTCTAGAGAAGTTCCTAGTTTTGATAAACCGGAGCCTCAACCACAACCCTTACCTAATTGTCCACCCTTAGATGAAAGTCTAGGAACCGAAAGAGGCCTCAAACCACCCATCAAACCACAAAGTCATGATAGTTTTAGGATGAAGGTATTAGATAATTTGACCATTCATACACCACTTTCATCTCTTGTGGCGTCTTTCCACCTTAGGGATTTGTATTGCTGTTATCGCCCATGTGTAGATGACCCTAAGAAACATTATGGATTTAAACCGAGTTTATTAGGACATAGTGGATCCTTAGGTGTTGATTTTTCAAAATTGAGGATGATAGAAGATGATTGGAAATTAGAATCTGAGGAAGTTTCTCTTCTAGGAAGAGGACTTAATTCACCCGTTTGGCCAAAAGAAGTAGAGAAGGTTAGGATTAAAGAGACACACCATTTGGAGCATGTAATTCAACAACTAATTTTTCAGCATCTGACCCCTTCTCACAACAATGGTGTGTACCGTTACTATCAACCGCACTTGAACTCAAGTGTAGGGGAACCATCCCCTTTATCTGTTAAAAATGGGTAGAGTCAGGCTCGTGACTCGAACAAAAACAAGCGCTTTTTGGGAGGCAACCCAATATTTACTTTTCCCGCATATTAGGAGTGTCGTGTGTTTTAACTTTATATTGTTTGTTTTATTATGTTTGAACTATATTGTAATCTTGCTTTGTATTGTTCTTAACTTCGTCTTAATTTCAATCAAAGGCATTTTGCAATAATAAGTGTAGGGGAATTTATCCTGTTTTTAGAACCAAAGTTCAAGCATGTTAAATAAATTGTTTAGATTAATTCGCGTCAGTTTCGAGTCATATGATTGAATTGTTAAATCTCAGGTTTTATGAAGCTATTTGTACAAGAATTAACTTATGGAATCAACTGCAGGAAATTTTTCATCAAAAACAAAAATTTCTTTTTCACATAACGTGGAGACAGCGTTACGATTTACACGCGACGCCATCACCACGACACCTGTGACAGCATCAGGATTTTCCTGACGGCGTCAAACGCCCAGGTCCAGAAAACTTAAAGTTTTTAATTATTTTTGAAAATAAAACTTGCATAACATTTAATATATGTATGCTTCTGCTATAAACCTGTAAAACCTAATGAGTTTAACAATTCTCTCATCCTATCTTTACTGCTTTATCGAGTCAAACCCTAAATTCACATTGTATATTTGTTTATCGCATATTTTATACTTGGTGTAGTTGTCTTTGTCTTTGATTACATGTTATATTTGACGAGAAAAAGCTTGAAAGTTCTTAGGATGTTTCATTGGATGATTCTTGGAGGACGATTTTTAACCTAGATTTACATGTTCCTTTCATTATAGGCAAACAAGAGAGTAACTAGTTTCTTTTCCTTGTTTTCTTTTCCCTTTATTCGTTTTTACGGGTACTTCTATAGAACATTGGGGACAATGTTCAACTTAAGTGTAGGGGGAAAATAAGCCCTAGAAACTATTCTTTCATTTGCCATTTGCATTGTCATTAAAATGATGGGTAATATATCAAAACATAGCATAAGGGGTAATTTTTACCCAAATTTAATTTTTTTTATGACACATACCGATGAAAACCGAGTATTAATAGCGTCTCATGGATAGGAATTTATATGACTAGCATAATAACCCTCAGAATTCCACTTTAAAAAATGTGAGGCTCGCCTTTAGATCTTTAGGAATTCGGGTATCTATTATTGATGCCCAAGATAGTTTGTACCTTTAGTTTTCTCGAGTTAAGGAGTGAGCAGTCACATGTGTCTATTCTGTCGTTACAGATGTGTACGTGTGGTCTTCGTCGCCTTTTCTGGAGCATTGAGATCGATATTAAATTATATGAGTGTACCGGTAGCATATTAAATTTTAAAACTTGTTTTTGTGATGCATTCCGAGACCACATAGTAAGTATTAGGATTTGCTTGATAAGAGGCATTAGGATCAACCCATGTTTTAAACCTGTAATAGTTATGATGGTAACACCGATCATATAACTATCCTACACCCTTGCCATGCACTCATTATTAGTGCAGGATACCCCTAGTACAACCCTCCGAGCCTATCCTTTTTTATGATTCTCATAATTTTTTGGTTGATTCCAGATCATTAATGAAGAGCATTGTTAACCCTTAAACCAATCGTTACACCCAAATCGCCTTAGCCTACCTTATATGTACTCACCTTTAGTACATTATTGTGTTTAACCCAAGTTAATTATTGAGTACACGGTTTCTAAGTCCTTATCATTGTAAATACATTTTTGGGACGATTGGGATTCATGATAGTATTTATTTCGCAGAAGAATGGGGAAGAAAAGTTAAGTCAATACCCCCATATATTTGTTAGATGATCTCCATGTTATTTTGATCTCCACAAAATCGGTCATTAGTAGATTGTAAATATCGAGCAAGAAAAGCTCAATGTAGGGGTATGTATATAAAAACCCCATGTGATGTACTATGTTTAGTTAAGAAAAATAGAAAAGAAAAAAGAACGAGATTGGATGTATGAGTTGTGTAGAGTTTGTAGTATCTTCGTCACGAGACTTAGCTTAGCAACCAAACCACGTGCATATCCAAGTAACTAAGTAGCAACCCACCACTATAAATTCACCCAAAGACACCCAAATGTATGCCATCCATTTTCATTTCTATTATATGTTATCTTACACCTACACCCCATAACCCTTTAAAAGACCTCTTAGATAATGACGAATAATACTTGCGCCTAGCGATGGAGGTTTGATTCTTTACCAAGCCTATGGTAATTTATATGCTATGACAGGTAATGAGTGTTGATTTTTTGTTTCTCCTATATGTTATAATTTATTATACAATCGAGTGAAAAAGAGAAACCCAAACACTTATGTGAGGTGCTAGTATATACTTTTTGTGCTGTTAATTACAAGGTCTAGAAGGTTGTGTTCGCGGTAAACTATTCACCCTCTTCTAGTTTTCCACAATATTGTTATTGTCTAGATAGAAAAGCCCATTTGCTTGAGGACAAGCAAATCTCAAGTGTAGGGGTATTTGATGAAGTGTCATTTTATACACTTTTTTAGGGCCATTTAAACCCCTAAATTGTGTGTTTATGCCCAAAATAGGTACTTAATCGTTCCTTTTCAGGTATTTTGCATTTGGAAGGCATTTGGAAGAAATACACGTGACTTGGGCTCATTTGGAGAAGAAACGGACAAGACTACGGACCTACACCAACATTGCTCAAGAATTTCTTCTCAGAAGCTAGAGATGGCGTCACAGATTACACGTGACGCTGTCACAAATCCTACCACGATGGCATCACAAGATATCGCGACAGCGTCTGCCCGCACGATCCAGCCTAAGATCTAGAATATTCTTATCACGATGACGTCACGATTAAAACGCGACGCCGTCGCATCAATTTTCCTATATATACAAACCCGAAGTTAGGGTTTTAAGTGTGTAACTTTAGATTAAAAGAAAAGGGATGAACCCTAGTTCGTTTAGAAGCTGTTAGGGACGATTTTAGGGCCTCAAAACCCTATTGTACTTCCTTCAATTCATGTTTTAATCAAGTAAGATTATCTTAGTCATTCAATATGTCTATGTGTTGTTTGATTCATTATTATTCTTGCTTTACTTATAACATGATTGGCTAAACCTTCTATTGTGTTTATTTATGATTGTATGAAACCTAGAATGTAGATCTTAGTGGTGTTGCTTCTTGTGATGAATATGCATGCTAGGTCTTAGAAAACTAGCTTTTGTCCGTATCGCTGTTGATATGTCTAGGAAAACATGATTGTGCAGAAAGGATACCATCGGGTAATAGTCTTCATACTACCTTACTTATGCGTTGCCTTAACGGAATATTAAATAGACGACGAGTTTGTGTAATTCGTTCATGACTTAGGAAATAATTACATTGATCATCACAAGTGTGACAAAGCAATAACACTAGGAGAAGCAATCTAAGGAGTAATACATGATTAAATAAACACATTCTTTTATTATATTGTTATCACCAGTAGCTTAGTTTATATTTAGTTTAATAGCTAAAACCAACCACATCTCCAACATATGATTTTACTTGCTTTTATAAAATATAAAAATACAAAAATAATCTTCTCTCAACATTTAGAATTCTGTTAGACCTTGATCAAGCATTCACAACCTATTCTCCGAGTGAACGATAACAACCCCCCGAGTCTTGCCTATACTACTACTACACCGATTAGGTGCTCTGCCTAAGGAGTTGTAAAACTTTATGTAGAAGTCCTACGACGACCGCATCACCCATTTTAGAGTATCAGTTAGTTAACAACAGTCCTACAATATGTTCTTAGATTTCTAGCTCGTATAGCTTTGTGTAAAAGAACTTCAATAGGAGTATGCAAGAATTTAACTACAGCCGACATAAAACTTTACATAATTATCTAGGCGTTCCATTTACTTTGAATATGACTACATATTGACTTGGATTTTCAAATATTGATGGTCAACTCAGCAACAAACTTCTACCCAACCTACATCTTATGTGGCAGAATTTTATAGATCCTCAAAAACTGCTTGTGCGCATAAAAATAAGCACATAACCATCTAAATAAGCAATCCCAAACACCCACGTCTTCTATATTCACAATTTTTAGGCACACAACCAACCCAAAAAACCTTTATAAAGTCAAAAACTTGATTAACATAAAAAAATTAGCATAAACATCTGACCTCATTCACTTTCTGTTGTTGTCTTCCTCGTATTTAATTACTTTAACCTACAAGTAATTAGCAACATATAAAGGATTAAACAATATAGATTAAACGATATCAATAATTTAGTAACTTTGATAGAAACTAAATTATGAAATAGAAAAAATCGAAGGATGATAATCAAGAACCTAATAGGGTTTTATTTAATTAAAACGTGAAACCTTTTTTGTCTAATTGAAGAAAGTATGAAAAATAATTCATTTGAGAGGGAGATGAAGAATCCAGATAATAAGAGTGGACAGGTGAAGAGGGAACGAAAGGACGGTGGACTGGTGAAGGGGTAACGATAAAATAACTACAATCTAACCATTACCCATATCTCTATCCGTATCAAACGAACAACGTTGATTTACCGTGATTCATATTGCCGCAATAATCAATATACTAAAACCAAAACAGCCTAAAATAGTAACTTATACACTTTTTAATACGATTATTACAAACGTTTTTAACAAAAGTGTCTTATTATACGTTTTCACGTCATAACAATATCAATCAATAAAACCAAACCCCCAATTTAAATCAAAATGGCTTATGTTATTGGTACCTCTAAAACACCGTTTGTACCCTCTGGTTTTTGCCTTTTTTAAATTTTAATTTTTTTTTTATTTTTATAATTTTGATTTTTTATACATTATAAAACTGTGAAACGAAAAGTGCGGAACGATAAATATAAAGTTTGTTAAGTCAAAAGTATTAAACTGTCAAAAAATACGGAGCAGAACCCAGAACTTGAGATAAAACTACGTTGTACTGTAAAAAAGAAGATACAAAATGAATCTTTGGTCTACTTTTTAGTACTATTTAGTGGGCCAGTGGTACCAATAGTAGCACCCAATCAAAATAACAAAACTAACCCACAATGAAAACATAACCCCCTTTCACCCACAATATTCACAAGGTGCTACTATTGGTACCCCCTGGTCTGCCAAAAAGTACTAAAAATGTACAAAGATTTTTTTTGTACTCTCTTTTTATAGTGCAACGCAGTTTTTTATAAATTTTTGTTTCGTAATTTTTGACAGTTTCATACTTTTTACCTGTTAAACTTTATATTTTTTGTTCCGTATTTTCCGTGTCACAGTTTTATAACATATACAAATTTATAAAAATAAAAAATAATAAAAAACAAAAAACGCCAAAAAAACAGAGGGGTACAAACGGAGTTTTAAAGGTACATATAACATAAACCTATTCACACAATCCTCACAAATATAATCAATAGCCCACATCATCTCATTCTCAATCCGTGTGACACAAAACCCACCAATCAAAAACCACTACACGAATTATTGCCATTAATTTTCAACCATAAATACAATCTCCCACTTATTTCATCACATCACATTTAAAAGATAAACACAAATTCAAAACTTTTTAACAAATTATAAAGGTGTTAAGTTCCTTGGTTACATCCAGAAAAAGTAGCTGGTGTTGTTTTAGATTCTAATGGTGACACATTTAGTTTGCTAAAGTTAACGCTCCTTCATCGGGTACTCTAGCAGTCAATGTTGGTATTGTTTCTGATTCTGTTGGCACTTAATTTTTTCTGTCAAACCACCTTTCTCTATCAAACTTTTCTCTAACAAACCTTTCTTTAGCTCTAAATATTCCTTGTAGATTCAATTTGATAATAGTGAATATAAATAAATAAGGTTTTTATTACACATAAAAAGAAACAGTTGATATGAGAATAATACTTACATTAGTACAATGGATAGAAACTCCTATTTCATTATGTAAAAAGTACAAAACTGGGGAGTTTAAAACTCAAGAACATCAACTCAAATTTTTTTAAAATATTAAATTTTGCTTGAATTTTTTCAAAATTTATAACCAAGTTTTTTTATGGATATTATATAATTATCACTAGATTAGAACCCGTGTTCAACAATCATAAGTTAAAGTAAATACTTAAGAATACAATAAAATTATCTTATACAGTAATGAAGTAAAGATTATGTGAAAATGCTTAATAGGATGGTAAGAACATGTGCAAGAATATCGAATACTCCAATTTGTTTTAAACGTCAACTTTTAAAAGTAATGAGCATCATATATCTATGAAAATATGTGGTGACAATATAGTAGACATTTAGTTAAACATATTAACTGAAAATACAAAACTAAGGAGTTCAAAATTGTGCTTAGTCTAATAGCCACTGAATAAAGTTTGTTACCAAATACCAGCACATTAAAAACCCGCATTCACCTCCATTTCACCCACCACACAACACCATCCGAAGCTTCCATTGACCACCACTCTCGACTCAAATGCGTGTAAGTCACGCGCCACCAATAAACACTCTCTAACTACTAATATCTCATCTTGTTGTTCATGAACCTTAAATGTTTCGTTTGTTATTTTTGTATTAAATAATTTAAATGTGATAGAAAATTTAATTGTATGTTTGAATAAATGTGTTCATTTTTATTTAAATAATAATTTATTTTCTAAATGTGAAAAGTAAAAATAATAAATTTTTTATACAATTATGTGTTTGAGAAGTTTGATGAATTTGTTTGACGTGTTGAACAATTTAAAAAATTTAACCGAATAATACTATGTTTGAATATATTAATGTGTTTATTTTATTTAATAATAATTTATTTTTATCCGACTTAATTTATGTTTGTTCGCTATTGTCGAATGTGAAAAAAAATGTTTTTAGTCGGATGAAAATAAATTTTAAACATTTTTTTTCACATTCGACGATAGTGAACAAACATAAATTTAGTCGGGTGAAAATAAATTATTATTAAATAAAAATAAACACATTAATTTATTCAAACAGAGTACTATATGGTTAACTTTTCTAAATTGTTCAACACATCAAACAAATTTATTAAACTTCTCAAACACATAATTTTATAAAAAAAGTTACTAGTATTATTTATATTTTTTCACATTCAGACTATAAATTATTATTTAAATAAAAATGAACATATTTATTCAAACACACAGTTAAGTTTTTATCACATGTATATATTTAATACAAAAATAACAAACGAAACATTTAAGGTTCATCAACAAGAAGATGTGAACAAGATATTAGTAGTCAGAGAGTGTTTATTGGTGGCGCGTGACTTACACGCGTTTGAATAATCCCATCGATGAGTTGTTCTTTCTTAAGATAAGGAAAGCACTTGAATTATCAAGCAAGTTTAACATTAATATATATGTTGATACAAAAGTTGGGTTAGGTTGTGTTTGGCCCGAATAAGCAGTTATTCGGGTATGGAGTACCTCGTTCTTGTACTAAGTGAATTTGCTTCAGGATCCCTGCACAAGAAATAAAACACCGTTAACCCACGATTAGACTCCGGCGTGAGAATAAGTATATAGCTTTAATAATCGAATGTAATTAGGGTTTATGCGATACCTGTATTGATGATAATCGTCTTCCTTTTATAGGCCAAGTAGGCCCTAGGGTTTCCTTATCTTTCGGCCCAAGACTTGTCCGATATCTTCGGGATTTGGCCTTATCTTAACCTATTCAAATAAGCAGAGCGTATCTCTTATCTAGTTAGATTATCTTTTCCTAAAATAGCTTATAAAGATATTGCATGCAGAAGCCACGTGCTGGAAACCGCGCTCTGGCAGCCGCAGCCCAGACGGGTGTCCGCGACCGCGACCCGTTGGCCCAAGTAGTGATAACAATGAGTAAGCCCATAATCGTATGAGTGGGCCGGGTCGGTCCACACTATACGTCATCATGTCCCCCCAGTCTAGGAGGCGTGGCCGTGGCCGAGGCGCGGTTACTAGACTATCAAAGATAACTCGTGCTCCTGAACCGTCACGTGGGCCCCCTTCAGGAATAGTACCCTTTATCAAAAAATAGTAAAAACTGCTAAAGGATGGGACATGTGGGCCCAGAGCCATTTGGACTTTCCCGTAATCCTAGCCATCCCAAACAAATAGTGGGTGACATGTGTCAAGCATCTAATGAGGCACAGCTACTAAAGATATAGTATAAATAGAGCAAGTGATCACTGTTTATATTTCCATAGTTATCGAATCAAACCGCTATTTTTGCACACATAGCCGCACACGCACCTAACACCCACGGATTTTCGTCACCGCAGGTTAGTACACCACGCCCTCTGATCAAACTAGTTAAAAATGGTTAGGGATACCATACAACTTGAGGATGCCGTGTCAACCATTTCCTTAGAGTACCTGCGAGAGTTTGCCTCAGAGTATTATATACCAGAAGACTTGCATCCGGAATTGCCTGTCCCCAAGGACACCATCGTGGATTTCCTCAAAAAGTTTTTAAAAGTAAACTTTTTTTCCTCAAAAAAATTTTAAGATAAAACTTTCCTTTTTTTACCGGGGTGCATTTAATATGCCGGCTCAACCCTACCCGGTCCGATCGGTTTTTTTTTTTTTAGAAAAAAAAATTTTGTTTTCTTTTTTTAAATACTCTCTCGCACTTTTTTAGTCATCGGACTGTTTTTTTTATGAATGCCCGAACATTTTAACATTTTTTTAAAAATTTTTTTTTTTTGCTTTTTTTTTCAAAATATTCACTCACACTTTCTGAGTTATCGGTATTGTCGGTTCGACCCGACCCAGTCCGCCCCGACCCGTTCCTTTTTTTATTTACGAAATAGCCCCTCAAATATTTACGAAATACCCCCAACCACTATGTTTAAATTACAAAACATGCCCTTTAATTTATTTTATAAAATACCCCTTTCCCCACAAGCGGTCGACCGTTAGTTTTTTTAAGAATCAGCACCAAACATGCTTTTAAATCGGTCCGATGCTTAAACGACCTGTATTCTAACACGTCCAACCGAAAACACCGGCCGCCAAACATCCCGCAGCGGAGCGCAGGTGACCTAACTTGTTTAATACAAAAATAACAAACGAAACATTTAAGGTTCATCAACAACAAGATGTGAACAAGATATTATTAGTCAGAGAGTGTTTATTGGTGGCGCGTGACCAACACGCGTTTGAATAATCCCATCGATGAGTTGTTCTTTCTTAAGATGAGGGAAGCACTTGAATTATCAAGCAAGTTTAACATTAATATATATGTTGGTACAAAAGTTGGGTTAGGTTGTGTCTGGCCCGAATAAGCAGTTATTCGGGTATGGAGTACCTTGTTCTTGTACTAAGTGAATTTGCTTCAGGATCCCTGCACAAGGAATAAAACACCGTTAACCTTATCGTGGTAGCGGATCCCACGATTAAGTATATATCTTTAGTAATCGAATGTAATTAGGGTTTATGCGATACATGTATTGATGATAATCGTCTTCCTTTTATAGGCCGAGTGGGCCCTAGGGTTTCCTTATCTTTCGGCCCAAGACTTGTCTGATATCTTCGGGATTTGGCCTTATCTTAACCTATTCAAATAAGTAGAGCGTATCTCTTATCTAGTTAGATTATCTTTTCCTAAAATAGCTTATAAAGATATTGCATGCAGAAGCCACATGCTGGAAACCGCGCTCTGGCAGCCGCAGCCCAGACGGGTGTCCGCGACTGCGACCCGTTGGCCCAAGTAGTGATAACAATAGTAAGCCCATAATCGTATGAGTGAGCCGGATCGGTCCACACTATACGTCATCATGTCCCCCTAGTATAGGAGGGCGTGGCCGTGGCCGAGGCGCGGTTACTAGACTATCAAAGATAACTCGTGCTCCTGAACCGTTACGTGGGCCCCCCTTCAGGAATAGTACCCTTTATCGAAAAACAGCAAAAACTTGTGAAGGATGGGACATGTGGGCCCAGAGCCGTTTAGACTTTCCCGTAATCCTAGCCATCCCAAACAAATAATGGGTGACATGTGTCAAGCATCTAACGAGGCACAGCTACCGAAGATGTAGTATAAATAGAGCAAGTGATCACTGTTTATATTTCCACAGTTATCGAATCAAACCGCTATTTTTGCACACATAGCCGCACAAGGACCTAACAACCACGGATTTTCATCACCGCAGGTTAGTACACCACACCCTTCTATCAAACTAGTTAAAAATGGTTAGGGATACCATACAACTTGAGGACGTTGTGTCAACCATTTCCTTAGAGTACCTGCGAGAGTTTGCCTTAGAGTATTATATACCAGAAGACTTGCATCCGGAGTTGCTTGTCCCCAAGGACACCATCGTGGATTTTCCGAAAGGCAAAGTCGGTGTTTACACCAAGTTTTTTGAATTCGCCAACTTCTGCGTCCCCATTTCCCAACTTCTCTTTGACATTTTAGGCCATTTCCAAATTCACCTCTCTCAATTGTCAGTACTAGGCACGGCAAAAGTGAGTCACTTTGAAATTAATTGCCATATTCTGAACATAATTCCCACCCTAAATTTGTTCTGTGTTTTCTATGTTCGCTTCTACAACTCGGGATGGATGTCATTTAGCAAACAACCGGGGAGGACTACTCCACAGTGTTACACGAAGCCCTTTGACTCCGTGAAGAACTGGAACAATCAATTCTTCTGGGTAGATGAGAGGATATTCCTGACCGTCGTAGAGTGGCGCTCAGATGCTCCAAAGGACAAGATGCCGTCAGCAGACTCCTATTCTGCAGCGGACGTGGCGACCTTAGATACACACCGTACCCCTATCAAAAATCAACCAAAAACCCTATTGTGCCTAGTAGGGCTGAGTCAAAACTATTTTATGGGGGACGACATGTACCCTACATTCTTTTATGACGACGTTTGGGGTGGGTATTCATATATTTTCTTTATACGTCTCATATACGCATGAAAATATACTAACTATTCCTGTGCGAATGCAGATATGGATTTGTTCAACTTGATCAGCGCCCCAAACCCTACCAAAGTAAAGACCGGGACTCGCCCACCCGCCGCCCATGAGGTGCCACTACTGACTGCCAATGCGAACCGTGTTATAGATATGGAGGACACGGTCGCGGCATCAAGATCTTCAGAGACACCCTCCATAGTGGAGAAGTCACCACTGGACTTCTCAAGCGAAGATCCGCCCTCAATGATCACTGGCAGGGGCGAGACTGAAGACCAGGTTTCAGCCGTGGTGTCTTAAGAGGCTCCTTCTGCAGAAAATACAGCGACTATGGAGGTCGTCCCAGAACTAAATCTGGAAAAAGAGGCAACCGCTATAGGGCCTCTGGTTAACACAAGGCGCCGTAAAAGAGACCAAAGTAAGACAGAAGCGAACGTACCTCCCAAGGTTTTAAGGAAAGATCATGCCTCCGTCCTCCCCGTGTAGAATACTCGTGGAGGGAAATCCCTAGATGCCATGGGAGTAGTGCGGACCCCCCCTTTATACGTCTGCAACAAAGGATACTCCTGCCACGCTACAAAGCGTAAGCGACCCGGACGCGTTGTCATACGCGAAGCCGCAGCCAATCCCTAAGCAAGATATTGCCTAGTAAGTGATCCGATCCATGATGTCTCTTTTTGTTTTTTTTAGTAAACCTTCCAAAAGTGTAGCCATGCTAACAAACCATATTTGCCTTGCTTCGTTAATGCAGATCTTCCAAGAAAGCGGTAGTCGCGGAAGATCTGGACTCTGAGAAGTCTACCTCCTTCACATCCATGGACGGGTCGCCAGGAAGTATATATCAGCTGGGATGGGGTGTGACAAACAACTGCCGCTTGGACACCCCGGATGTGTGGCAAGACATGGTGGATCACATAGTACTACCAGGGTACTTTTTGGTGTTGCGTCACTTGCCCAACGATGACTTTCTGAGCCAATATAACGTAAACCTATCGCAGCAAGTGGCAATGGGTTCTCAACTGAGGTTATAGTTTGAACAAGAAACCAAACTGCTAAAGAAAGCTAAAGCTCAAGTAGCCCAATGGGACCAGTGGATCCAGGCTAGGGAAAAAGACATAAAAAATTTAGAGGCGCTGCTTGAAGCCGAGGCTGGCATGGAGGAAGCCACAGAGGCCAAGAATGCGAAACTTGTGAAGGAATTAGAAAGCCTCCACGTCCAGTTCTCGGATCTTCGAGTTAGCAACAATCAGTTGTCCCAACAAGTGTCTACTCTCCAGGCTCAAGTCACGGGCGAGGAAAGGATAAAAGCCGCCTTTGAAGAGTTTAAGAAAAACGAGGATGATTGGGTGAACTCTCGGTGTGCGAACTAGATGCAAGATTGGATGTGCTGAGCATAGATTTTGATGAGGATTTGTACCCTCATATGCTGACAGCAATCGCAGGTCACCGATGGGTTATCGGGCATAGTCTACGCCTAGCTGTCATGAAGTGTGCTGAGTCTACAGAACTGAGGCAGGTATTTGCCGATGTCGTATCCGCTGGGATCGCTAAAGGTATGAGTGAGGGGCTCAAACATGAGGTAGAGCACGAAAAGGCTAAGTTAGACTTAGTGGCTATTAAGGCGTACTATCCTAAGGCCGATACTAAATATGTCGTGGCCCTTCATGCTCTGAAGGACTTGAAGTACCCTCTAGTCGATCAGCTGGAGAAGTTGAAGGATGCCCCCATAGACTTGATCATGGCATCCCTATACTTGGAGAGTGATTTTGGAGAAGACGCTCCTCAGTGGATCCGTGAGCTTTGCCCTAGCTCTTCCTAGCTAAAGATCCTTGTATACCCTGAGGTACGCAACCCTAAAGATCCATGTTCCTTCAACGAGGAGATAATGTTAGAGGATGCCTTTACGGCTAACATAAGCTGCGCCGAAAAGAAGAAGAAGTGTCGGGTGGTGTGTCTTACCCATAGGGTCAGTTTTTCCCACCATCCCAGATCTGAAGGTATCCCAGTATCAGTTCCTACTACTGCTCCTCAAGGTCTTGCCATCCTGCTAACGGATGCTGCTACACAGACTGAGATATTTGAAGATGAGGCATCTCCGAGCTGCTTAGATCCAAGTCTTTACCGCCCATGTATAATTTGGATTGGCCATAGTACCGTCTGTGGTACTTAGGAAACATTTTTGTTTGTAATATATTCACGGATATCCGTGGTTAACAATGTTTGTAATTTATCATCTCTTGATATATTTAGTTTATAATCGCACTTGTAGTGTCTTACATGCTCTGTGGGAGTCTTTTCTTATATACCTAATGTCTTAGGCACATGTAAAGTAAGGACGCGGAATCCGTGGCCGCTGGGGTTGTAACCCTCTTACGCGGCAAGCCGATTATAAGGATGCTTACCCTATAATTATCCAGAGATAGTCATGAATAACAAATAATATGAATTAAAGAAAAAGAGAGATTTACTTAAAAAAGGTTTAACTTTTCATATAAAGAAGGCGTTGGGTTAGCTAGACCCAGAGGAGTTTTATTCATGCCTTAAAAACAAAAAGGGAAAAAAAATACATGGATTACTTTATTATGAGTCCTAATTGTAGTGCGAATTCATCCATGCATGAGCCGTGGCTCAGAGGTAACACTTTTTGAGATTGGTGATGTTCCACGTCCTTGGGAGGACCGTCCCGTCTATAGATCTTAGCTTGTATACGCCATCTCCCAGTGCTTCCGTTACTTCATAAGGTCCTTCCCACTTCGGACCAAGCTTCCCTCCATCTACGACATGATTAGCGTCATTACTACGATAGACAAAGTCTCCTGGCCTGAAAGTAACACCTCTGACCCTAGCATTGTAGTACTTTGTCATATTCAACTTGGCCTTAGCCTCACGGATTGCCGCGTGCTCGCGCCTTTCTTCAAGTAGATCCAGATTTAGCTGTAGCTCTTCATCATTGTGCACGGCGTCTCCTATCGCGGTGCGGTATGCTGACATTCCGATTTCTACAGGTATAATGGCCTCCGTCCCATAGGTCAGGGAAAATGAAGTGTCTTTGTTGCTTGACTTGATCATCGTATGATAAGCCCAAATGACATGGGGAAGTTCTTCCAGCCAATTCTTATTTCCTTAGCCAAGCGGCCTTGAGCCCTTCCACCCAACTTCTATTGCCCTCACAATCAAAACGAGTCCATAGGACTGCGGATGTTTTACTGAGCGAACGCTGTACACAAGGATATTTAACTATTCACACCAAGCTTTGAATGGGATCGCCGCTGAACTGTTTGCCCACGATGTCTGATGATTATCTTACCAGGGGAGTCCAAAATGGCATACTATGTTTATCTCAGACTACATTTCTTCACTTGACGTCCTAGTTGTTGCCATAGCTTCCACTATCCACTTTGTGAAATAATCCATACGATTATCAAAACTTAACTTACCATGACCTTCCGAATGGGACCCAGATGTCCAATCTACATTTTCGTTGAATGGCCACAGGCCATGATTGGAGTCAGCGGCTGCTAGGATGTGCTGGCACTGGGCGGTGGATCTGGCAAACCTTACACTTGCATATCAATCCCGTGCGTCCTGATTGCATCTTTGCCAATAATACCCAACCGCATGGCCTGGCTACCACGACTGTACCCCGCATGCCATACAGAACTATCCCTTATGGAATCTCCCGAATTACGAATCCGCTTGAATGGACGCACCTTAGCCATGGCTTCAAGAATGAGCGCCTATAAAGAATCCCTTCCAATAATTCATATTGTCTGGCCTTAATGCGGAGTTTGCTTGCCTCCTTTTGATCGTTTGGAAGAGTCTCATCTCTTAAATATTATATTATCGGCGTCATCCATGTTGGTCTAGTGCCTTTCAACATTAATGATGTGAGAAAAATCATCCCGTTTCTGGCTACAAGTGTTGAAGAATTGGTTTTTTTCAAAACATTTATCGACAGTGTCTTTTGGGAGAACTCACTGCTCTTTGATGCATTTTTTCTATTTGCCACCCATATATGTCAAGGCGAATACTACTGAATTAAAGCTCTGAGTCGCTAACTACTTCTTGAACCTAACAGGAAAGGTGTATTGTGAAATAAGAAATCATCTTAATGGAAGCTGGGTAGCACTAACAAGTTCTTCTTTAAGTTTGCTTGATACAACGACTCCTCGTGGCTGCATTTTTGAGTTCGAACTTAGTGAGTTCAAATTTAGTGAGTTCAAACTTAGTTGGCCTTCACCATAGAAGCAGCTTATCTTTTTCACTTGTATTGTTTGGCTATTTACTGTTTCAAATTTCTATAGTTTGTTTTTTTCACTCTACTTTTTAACTTATTTATATCGTTATGTTTAGGATCAGCTCATCCAATCTGCTGATCTGCTTATCTATTCATCTTATTTCAGAAGTAAAAATGTCAAGCAATCCTAAAGACCTCTTTCACTGCTTACATACAGTTGTGTTTCCATTAATACAGTTTAATTGCATTCCGAGTAGAACTATAAGTTTGTGACATAAGAAAAGAAGATGATATAAAAAAGTTTGATGACAACATGGTTCTTGGGGAGTTGATAGATAATTATAGGAAGCTTAAAGAATCTCATAACAAGTGTCAACATTACTATTTTGGTTTGTCTCGTAGTAAGTGTCCACCATTTCTAAGAGAAAAATGTGAGATATTGTTAGATTAGTTGAACATGAGATAATTTAACTCTCCCATAAAATGTGTGACAAGTTGATGGTGGACACTTATTTATGAAATGGAAGGGGTAACATAGAGTCAAAGAATGATATAGTATGTGTTATGTTTGGTACATTATGCAAGTACTGTAGTATATTAAATACAGTACCAAATAATAATTATTAAACTACAAGTGGTGATTAAGATTGCTCATATAGTTTGAATGAATCAGACTTAGATGGAAATGTAGTATAATGAGATGAAGTCAAACTAATACATGGTGGTACTTGGTTTTAGTTTTTGAAAGTAGCGTTGTAGACGAAATAATCTTGATTTGAAAGAAGCGTTTTTATGTTCTTTGGGTTACCCGCATATAGTATACAAAACTTGCATGTCACTCACCACTGTCAAGCTGAGTTAACCTGCAAACTTTCTTGCGTTTATAAAAATACTCAATATATCATTTCCTGAATCACATTGTTTTTCTATATGACTTGCTCGTGGAACCAAGATAAAAAAGATTGACAAACTCAGTCGTCCGCAACAAATAAAGGTTATGTAGAAATAGAGTAACCACTCGCTAATCGTTTATAAAAATCTTAGACCATACAACAAGCCTCATAATACGCCTTAGCTATTAATTTGGCTTGAAATTCTAGCTTGCTATTTACAAACCTAATGTACCGAGTACCAACATCAAATACTCTACATATTGCAATAACAAAAGTATATATATGCATCAAAATAATATTATGTGTTTAAGGTGTGTGTTACCAGTTTACATGGTCATATTAGGAAGCCATATTTCTATGCAAGTCCTTCTAGCGAGCCTCCATGCTCCAAGGGGATGTCACTCTGAGGACACAACTATAACTTTATAATATATCTCGGGATACAGTTAACCCTGCTACAAAGTTCCATGCCATGTTCTCTTCAACCATACCTTTGGATAGAATATCTGGTCCAAATGGCGTCAACGAATGCATTTGTGTGGGTGTGCTTGTTTCAAGTGTGGAATGACAATGGGAAAAGCAAAGGGAATATAAAGGAATATAATGATCATTCCTTAGTATTCCTTATTAGATTAATAGTGCTTGGTACATACTACGGGTTATTATATATACATATATAACATCAGTTTATAAGTACAAATGTTAGTATACATAAAAGTTGTTATAAGCTTCTAAACACACTACAGTAACACAATCTAAGATGTGTGCTTCGATCTTGATCACATGTAAGAATTCGGCTACTAGCCGCAACATAATCGAATTTGAAATGGTAGTAGATATGTTCGCAGTCAAAAATATTAGTTGCAGATTAGCTTTTAAGAAATTTTATAAACATGTGTGTACGACATAATTGAAATTATGTCATCAAAACATTAAAAGTTACATTTTAAAATCAGTGATGATAACTTTATCCTTATATTATAAAAGACTCAGTTTTGTAGTCATTTAATGTGTTGTCTTAAAGATTGAGCAATAATCATTGTATTGATGATTAGCCTCTCTATTTGCCCTCTTCATTGAAGCTGCAAGCAGTTTTTATACATTGAATTTGCCATGTTAATGATAGACATTAACATCATTATCGACCCCAAGCAAAGCACACTGAATGTCAATAGTTCTTGCAGTTTTAAGTATACAACTCATCTTCTAAATAAAACCACAAAGATATCAAAGATCATGGAGTTACAAAATGCTAATTACTCACAAATCACTTTCTAAACACCAGTCAATGATTCAATCATTTGATAAACCCTCAAACTAAACCCACAATTTTACATAATCACACATCAGATAATCCAAATCATAGGTGCGGCTAGGGTTTTATATTGTGAAATATTGAGAGACAAATTCTGATGTTTGTGTGTTTTACAGTTGTGAGTCACGATTAAAAAGACAATGACACAGGTATGCTATCGATTTTTACAATTTTTTATATCATGGCGTGTTTATTGATTGATTTGCTTTTATGTTTAATTTGTGTTGAAATCATAATTTGAATTCATAATCAATCTCATGATGAGAATCTCTACACAACAAGTTTTTAATAAAATATCTTATCAATTAGGAAATGTATATTATCAAGTACACATGACTATTAGATTGAGAGTTTGATCTTTAAATGATATAAACTGTATCTCAAAAATCGATGGAAGTAGACACGACATAGATGAAGAGGTAAGGGAAAAATAGGCGAGGTAGGTTCAACAACAAATTTGTTATTCCGGCAACCAATGGTATTATATTGTGTATTATTTTACGTTGTTTATGATTACATGCTTCTTTGTGCATTATAGAATCTTAGTTTTGATGTTATCCGGATAGCAACAACACCACCAACATCACTAAAGAAACTATGTAAGTCGTCATGTCTTTGCTTCTAAGACCTATGATTAGTGATAACGCACATTGATGTGCTTAGTCTTTTCATAAAAACATGATTCCGCAATAAGTGAATCGCGCCCTGATTATCACAATTAACTGCCACAGTGTCTTAAGCTCCACGCCCACTCTTCCTAAGAAGTCCCCTTAGCCAAAAGCTTCCTTCCAGCTCCGAAGGGCCATATACTCCGCATCTGATAAGTTGAAAGGAGCCACCACGTGTTGTAGCGTTGGCCTTCCAGCTTACAACACATTCCCATGTGACTTAAAATGCGTAACAGTTGTCGACTACCTTTATCCGGATCCTTAGGCATAGTCTGAATCAACAAAACCAGTTACGTCTACATGGTTGCCATGATCTGTCCCATACACCAAACACTTTTTGTGTCCGCAAATATTTCAAAATCCACTCTCCCCCCCCACCCCAACACCACTTTTCCCCCTTTCTCCAATGCTTCCCAATGATTTTTTACAAGGATTCGCTAATTTATTGCTTACTACCACGTACCGCTTATGCTATGTTGGCCTCGTGCACCCCAATCTTGACATGAAGCTCCCAACCACATTGGCATACGGCCACCTTACTATCCTTTCAACATCACTTTCTAACCGGACATCTTCAATGTCAGCTTGATGTGCTCATACCAATGGCATCTGAACGTTTTCCATTGTCTATTCTAAAATTATTCAAAATCTTAAAAACGTACCTGGATTGTGACACCCTCAGAATCTTACGACTCCGATCCCTGACGATCTCCATACCAAGTATCTTCTTTGCTTCCCCGAGCTCCTTCATGTCAAACTCCTTTTTAAGCAAAGACTTGGCAGACCCAATCTCAGCCTTGCTCTTACAAGAAACAAGGCATATCGTCTACATATAGCAATAGAATGATATACTCAAATGGTGCATAACTCCTGTATATACGCAGTGTCATAAATGCTTCGCTTGAATCCCATTGCTCAGCATGTACTCATCAAACCTCCTATACATTGCCTAGGTGACTGCTTCAAACCAGAAAAGGTTTCTTTAACAAACATACCTTGTTACCTTGTCATATCCCGGTGGCTGCCTCATATAGATCACTTCTTCAAGATTTCCATGTAAAAATGACGTCTTTACATCAAGCTGCTCCAGCTCATAATCTTTACACGCAGTCAATGCAAGTTATATCCCGAATCAGTGTGTGTCGAACTAAAAAAAAATGCAAAAAATAATTAATTGTAATCATTTCCTGCCCTCTGTGTGAATCTACGAAGCACAATCCTTGCCTTGTTACCTAGGCTTTTGAACACCTTCAAATCCCCTTTTTTTATCTTATACAGCCATTTAGAACTCCCAGCTTTGCCAGCTGGAGGATCTATAACTCCAGTTCTTGTTCTCTCAGAGATTCCATCCTCTCTCTTAATAGCGCTTTCCAACTTAAAACTATCTTCACAGCAACTGCTCGGGTACATCAATGGATTCATGAGTATCTTCTTCCCCCCCCCTTTTTTTCCTTGTTTTTTTTTTTCTTTTTTTCCCCCCCTTTTCCCCCTCTGCTATAGCAAACGCGTAAGCAGCCATATTACTTTCATCTTGAAACCTTAAAGGTTTCGTTCTTGTCCTTCGCTCTCTATCCCGAGCCAACTGATAATCTGTAAGATCCGGTGTCTGATCAGTTTCATGATCCCCTGCATCTTCATCATCGCCATCTTCCTGATCTATCTGATCTTCCTCAGGCGTATGATTATTAAACCTCTACAGTTCCACCTCAACCTGTAATTCCTCAACAGACTTATCACCTACACCAGAATCCTTCAACATGTCTTTGTACATGACACTTTCATTGAAGACCACGTTCCTGCTAGTGACTATTTTAGGTGATTCATTATCAAGCCTATACCCCTTCACACCCTCAGGATACCCCAAAAGAACGCATTTTATCGCTCTCGGTTCGAGCTTACCTTGTTTATTGTGTGGCATTGCGACACAGCCAAATCCTAACATCCCATAATCACTGGATTGTCCCGACCATATTCCATGGTGTCTTTTTCTCAATCGCTGTGATGGTGACCTATTGATAAGATATGCGGCCGTAAATGTCGCTTCCGCCCAGAAGGTCTTGGGCAACCCAGACTGAATTAATAAATAGCGTACCTTATCCATGAGAGTTCTGTTCATACGTTTTGCTACCCCATTCTATTGCGGCGTCCCGGCAACTATCAAATGTCTAGCAATCCCACTCTCAATGCATAGCTGCTCAAACTCCTGGTTACAGAACTCAAGACCATTATTCGTCCTCAACTTCTTAACCGTCCTCCCAGTCTGATTCTCTACTAATTGTTTCCACTCTTTGAACTTTCCAAATGCTTCGTGTTTGAACCTGAGAATATAAACCCATACCCTCTTGGAATAATCATCAATAAGAGTAAGAAATTACCTCTTACCTCCAATGAATCACCTGAGAACGGGGAACCCCTAAGTCTGAATGAAAATAATCTACCATCCCTGAGTTGTGTGCCTTCCTACACCGAACTGATCGATCGTGGACTTTCACAGAACACAATCTCTCAAAAATCGAGTTTACCTAGACTCTCCTTGCCACAAACAGACTTGCTTTTCCAACACTGTAGTCCCGCCTCACTGATATGTCCTAGTCTTTTATGCCAAACCTGCGCAAGACTGTCTTTTTCTTCAACACTAGCATTAAGCTCACCTGCCATTGCATGGCCATCCAAAGAGTATACGCAATTATCCCTCCCCCACCCACCACCCCCCCCTTTCTTGTTCAGATAAAAAACCCTGGAACCATATTCACCTTGACTTTGCTCGACTGACCATTTTATGGTAAATCCCTTTTTTCAAGGTTCCCAGCGATATATGTTTCTTTTCAATCAGGATATATACCTGCACTTGTTTAACTCAAAACTTAACCATCTCTCAGTTGTACCCTCCACCTTGCACAATACCTCTGATTTTTCACTCCTGTTGCTCACCCAACTGTACACTGCCACCATCGCATTCTGAGATCAAACAATATATCTAACCTGGGTGTCATGTGGTATGAACATCCTGAATCCATGATCAAATCTAGCAGAGCCTAAGCCTGTGTGCTCATTACCATCATCACCTCAGAATCGTCATAAGTTGAACCACTGGAGCTTGGCTGATCATCTTTCTTGACGTAACTTGTTGACTTCTTGTGATTATTCTTCGGACAGTTTCTCTTCAAGTGATCCTCAGATTGGCAAATATAGCACTTGAGTCTTCCACCTCGAGACTTCGATCTTGACTTTCCTCTTGACTAACATGAATCTCTATGATCAGTTCTTCCCCTCACATATAACCCTTTACCATCATCCCACTTCGCCTTAGACCTTTCTTTGATTTCCTTTAAATTTAGTGTGGCCACCATGTCCTCTAAAGTCAAAGCTTCCCATCCATAGAGCAAGGTATCCACAAAGTGTTCATATCGATTGTGGTAAAGAAGGAGTTAATATTAAGCAAGTTCTTCGTCTCGAATTTTAACCTCAATATTTGCTAACATGAACGATTTCTGTTGAACTCATCTATATGCTCGGAAATCTTTCGTCCAGCCGGCATGTAGAATGTATACAACTTCTTCTTCAGGTACAACTTGTTGGCCAAGGGATTTTCATTTACAAAACTCTCGAGCTTGGTCCAAACCCCCGCTGCAGTCGTCTCCGGTAACCTCTCTCAGAACCTTGTTACCTAAACATAAAATCACGGCACTGTGAGCTTTCTTGTTTAGCTCAGCTTTCGCTTCAGCTTCCATATCCGCGGGTAAAACCTGCTTCACATCCATATTGGATTAATAAAGCCGCAATCTTGATTCCTCATAAACCCGAAATTTAACCAGTTCATCATAATTTTCTGATGTCAAACTTGGCTCCCGTCATTCTTTAATTCCTTTATTAATTTGCTAAACCTTGTGAAAAACCTCACAATCACAAACTATACAAAGTCCTCTTGTGAAAAAATATCCCTTCAAAGTAGTTAACCTTTCAGTTTTATAAAAACAAAAATATATTCAGATTTTGGCCCAATGTATTCTTTATATATATAATGTGAATAAAAGCCTTGGCCCAATATTTATTTTGCCTAGTAAATACTCTGAATAAATACCCTCTTGAAAGTGATTTACTTTAGGAAAAATTTGACTTTTAGATACAAGGCCAACCCACTGTCTTCTTCTTCTTCCTCTGTATATCACGGCGAAAGAAGAACAATAAAAAACAAACACCACCTTTGTTGATCTTCAAATATTCGAAATCAACAAAACCCTTTTCAATGATGTCCTGATGCTACCTTGATGTTCAAAGAAAACTGACACCGGAAACCTTTGTTGTCGCGTTCCTTGAGCCTAACAAAAACCCTGATCTACATAAATCGAACAACAAACAACCCTTCTTGATCGAACCTAGATAACCAGACAACTCGCGAACCAAGCTCTGATACCACTTGTAGGAATCGACGTCCCTACAATCCTGATTACTAGAGCGGATAGCTCGATCGTGAAGATGAAGATACACCACAACAGATAATGGATCGACAGAAAAGTAAACACACACGGTAATATCCCTAATCGATGTTTAGATTAGTATTGAAAGAATGAACGTACATCGTCTCTTCCCCCCTCACCTCCTTTTATAGAGATGAGGGGGAGGTAGTAAAATCCAACTAGGACTCTATGACGGCTAAGAATACAAAGACAACTTGGACACTATGTCGGCTAAGAATACAAAGTAAAATAGGACACTATTACGGCTAATGATAAAGACTAAATATAACAATTTTTATAGTTTTTTATATCATGACCTATTATTGATTGATTTTCTTTTATGTTTATTTGTGTTGAAATCATAATTTTAATTCATAATCAATTTCTTGATGAGAATCTATGCACATCATGTTTTTTATAAAATGTCTATCAATTAGGAAATGTATATTATCAAGTACACATGTCTATTAGATTGGGAGTTTTATCTTTAAATGATGTAAACTGTATGTCACAAAATGCTATCAGGCGAATAGTTCTGAAAAGATCAACGGTTGGGGTTGGATCCAAGCTAAGATGGGATGATTTATAAGTTAGCGCAGGTTTGAATTTCAAAAAATTAACTGATAACATTTTGTGTTTGTCAAGGGGCTTATAAAGTTTTTTGACGATTGAATAAGGAAAAGTGTGTCAGTAAGAGTTGTTTGGTTAGTGAATGGAATTTATTTATAAATTGTTAACCTTTTTATTGGCTGCGTTTTGGTCTAAACTTTACAGGATACAATCTCCTACACCGGTATTAGCATAAAAATTGATGATAAGCATCTGCAAAGGAATGTAAGATCATTTGCACTTTTTCCTGATGAAATTTCTTGCTTAGAGGGTGTTTGGATATGATTTTTTAAAGTGATTTTATGGCTTTATCATTTTCGCAGCCTAAGCAAGATGAAGCAACTTTAGTGGCAATCCGTGAGCGAGAGAGCGATGATCAGATTTGTGTGAACGTGGAAAAGGTTGCAGCGTTGGTCAATTTTGACACTCAGGTATAATGATTTTCGTTGTGTTGGTTAGTGCCAAGTTCATGATTTAGAATATGACCTGTAAAACAAGTTAATCTCACCGGCCAGGTATTAGGAGGGAAATCAACAAGGAATGTTTTAGTTAGAGAATCAAAGTTTTATTGTGCAACTACTGTTATTGTTGGTGTTAGAAAGATCAAGGATTTCGGGTACGTATATCTATGCACAATCTGCTCTTTTCATCCTAAAAACTTGATTAACATGACTTTTAAAGCTGTTAAACAATGTGACCTGCGTAAGTTTGATGTATTGAACATATGCTTTATTGTGGCTTTTTTTTTCCCAGTTTGTTTGCCTATTTGATTTTAGGAAATCCCATAAGCTCAATTTTTCTGGCTGATGTGGTTTTGGATTTAGGTCATTTTGCTTATTGATTGGTGAAATATGTCTACAAACTACTGTAGAAGATAAGCTTCTCTAGCTGGAGCCCAAATGTGAAAGCTTGAGTTACTACGTTTGGACATATCATCTAGGAGAATTACCTAAATGAACCACTAACTAATGGGTATGATTGCTGCTATTTTATTTGGAGGAACCTGAAATGGATAAACATAAACATATTCCCCATGTTTGTCCTGAAATGTTATGGAATACTATTAACTGTATAAAATGACATGTCTGTGATTGAAGCAAGAAATCCACGAAAGGGCTGCAAAGTCTTGTAATACCGACAACACAACAATTTAACGATGGAATGGTATATGATGGCGCGGACGCTATAGCTAACAACGGAACATCACAACGATATAGCTATATTTTTGTGGCCATCTTGGTAGCACTTTTGATGTTTGCATCCTTATAAGCTAAAACATATTGGGTTGTGTCCTTGAGTTTCACCAAAACATATCGGGTTGCATCCATATAAGCCAAAACTCATCGGTTCTTTCTTACCATTACGTTAGGTATCTGTTCATAAAAGCATTTTCCATTGTTTCATTCAATTAAGTATCAATTTTTTATAAGTTTCCTAAATTAGGGATAGATAGCCATTGTAATGTATGAAAGATTTAGCCTAGGATGGGTTACAGGAGGTGTCGTTTAAAGGATTAAGAGAGATTTTATAAATTATGGATGCTGATATTTTTCTTTGTCTATATAATGTTACAGACTTATATACAACATGTCTATTCCTTAAGATGATCGAGCTCTCATATAAACCTTAACAGGATTGTTTGTTTGCTATAGAAAGTTACCAGGATGACACTAAAATAAAGTCAATCGTTTATTTAGGTTCCGTAAAACTGTTATGGAAATGCTGAGAAAAGGATTATTTGGTTGGAGATTTTGCAACTGATATGGAAAAACATGATTTCTTGATGCAATACGATGAGAACATGAGATGTAAAGATCTCACCATCAACAAGGCTAAGCCAAATGATAGTGCTGACAGGTCCTAAATGTCTGTTAATGTATTATGATATTGAACTCAACTTTATGATGATGTATTGATATAAGTCGTGTAATGCACAAATGTAAAAACTGATTTTTCTGTTACTTTACAAAAAAATATTTATAGTTTATCAATATCTTGATCCATATATTTAACTTCTTGAGTTTTATAAATTTATTCAGTTACTGAAGTGGACGAGGCATAGGTGTAAGGAGATAAATTTGAGACGAATTCAGTTCTACCAAGCAGCAGTAGCAACAGAAACATTGAATATAAGTTAGGTTGATCACTATACTACCAAAGACGATACCTATTAGGACTATATATTATAATATTTTAATTATTACTATAGATATATATATACAATATATATATATATTACAACATTATATATATTATATAGTATATATATATATATATATATATATATATATATAATATATATATTATATAAACTATATATATATATATCTATATATATATATATATATATACATATACATATATGTTGCACTGCATTATTGAAACATAGATATTATTTATCATTCATATCTTTGATATGAAAGCAAACTGCATTGTTGGATTTATCGGGCCCATAGTTAGCCTCCATTGTTCAACGATGTTATAATTAAATTTGTCAACTATCGTGAATATTTAAATTTGAAGGTCAAAGAATTATAGTCAATCAATAAGTTAGCCAACCATTAACAAAATGAAAGCAAACACATCTCCATTGAAATTATCAATTACCAAGTTCTGTGTCCAAGCATGTCTTATTCAAAATTCTTGAAGTCTATTACACGTTTCATCAACATGTACTTTTCTTTCCATCAAAATACCGTAAGTATGCCTACATTGTTCCTAAACACAATATGTGAAAATAAGAAAGTGGCAAAATGGGAAGGTCGAGCAGATTAGGTAACAGGTCAAAATGAATATTTTTGTACAGCTAATAAATTATGTAGAAATACAAATATTATTTAGTATAGCTAATAAATTATGTAGAAACAAGAGTGTAACAATCAAATTTTGCCACAGACTAAGCCCGGTACAACGCACGAGTGTCGACAAGCCTCGTTGTTATAGAAAATGAATGCTTTGAAAATAAATTAGTAAGAGAACGTGGAATGACAGTTAAAGAAGTTTTAGTTGGTAATCAAAATCAATAACCCCCAATTTTGTGGGTAATGGAGTAGATTGGTTTGAAATAAGAATTTGATGATGGGTTATGTTCCTTTTTTTTGTTAACCATGGTTTTTGACCTTTTGACTGACAAATGTTGTGGGTTTTCACTTTGCATATAAAAAATCAACAACCCATTTGAATAAACGCTTTTGTAAAATTAAGTAGGAAATCTTTTGTATTGATTTTATTGGTTTCAAATAAAGTAAGCTGGCTAGATGGTTTCGTGAGTGGAATCGAACTCGGTATATATGTAAGGAGTTAACAGGTTCATTACATGTAACTAGCCACGTACCCAAGCGTTGTGGCAGCATGTACCCGTGTAACCCAATAACCTACAATAATATACAATTGAAGCATCATAATAATCTCTATACATTATAGTAGTCCATGCGCAATGCATCGAAACTAGAAAGAGAAAAAGTAACAATGGTGGTGTTTTGGTACACGTTAATAGTGATGACACATGGTAGCTGGTGAAAATGTGAAGACAAAAACAATTTCAATTCTTAGTATTGCAAAAAAGTCGTGGTTGACTTCACCATCTCAAGTCGGCATCTCTTGTTTCACCACGTTAACAAATTTTATACAATTACTTTCCAAAATAAATCTATCATCGCTTTATGGCCATTTTTATACCAAAACAAATAACCTATAATAAAATGTGAATTTGGAATTGTGTAACCGAAAGTTAATAATAGTTATTAACTTAATTGCATTTTAAATGTTTTCGGTTACAATCATTTGTATTATGAATTACATAAATTAATTTCATTTTAAAGAACATGTCGGTTACTATATTAGTATTTGACCAAATCTTTCTATAATAGGCAAGTGTGTTGGCTGAATTTTTAAGCCTTTTTTAGGTAATAGCCTAAATGCTTTATAGCGTAGTAAAGATAAAGATTTATACATTAAATTATGAAGCGATAATACAAACTAGACCAGGCGACATGGATACTTTAGTTTGCCTAATGTACAATTGTTGTCTTAGTGACCAGTTAAAAGGATCAGATCATTAGGCGGTTTTGTACCATCTGTTGGAATTTGTCCATCTGTTGGAATTTGTCCATCGTAAATAATATATGTCCGAATTATTTATTCGAGCCTAAGGGGACGCACACGTTAATACGTAAACAATGTTTAATTAGTGTTTTTAGTAAACGATAAATAAATATATTAGTTAAATGTTTAATAGTTAAACATTAAGGACTAATATGCAAAACGGAAAAAAGGAAAGTGAGGGTTTACCCTTCTCTTCTCTTTGGTCGGCCAAAACCCACAACCCAATAGGGGTTTGGGCTTGCTTGCTTGTTCTCCAAGATTGTGTAGGCTATATAAGTAGGACTTGAGGTTCATTATTGAGTATGTGTTTTGTGAAAAATCCCTAAAACTCTCCCTCTCTTCCTCTCTTATTGTTCGACCGAAACCAACACCCCTAAGGGTTTGGTTTTCTCCTTTTTGCCGATCGAACTAAACTAAACAACCCTTTAGGGTTTTGTTTGGCAATCGTGTACCACCACCACCATGGTGTTAGCTCGCGTGTTGATTGATTCAAGTGTTGCGGTGTTCGTTTACTAAAACACTATTAGTACTAGCATACTTCATTATTAGCTAAGAACGTATTGTGTGTGGAAGGTTAGAGAGATCTTACTTTAGATCTTGGAGGTTTTGCGTGTGGTGATTATACATACGCGTATATAGAAGACAGTGTTAATGGTTACCTTTAAACGGTGTATCATTCCGTGCTAAAAGGTAATCATCTTCTATCCTTGTTAATTAATGTGTTTTACATGTGTTCTTTAATTCCGCTGCGTACTCGTGTTAATTAATTGTTAATTAGGTCATAAAACCCAACAGTGGTATCAAAGCCAGGTTGTAAAATCTTTAATTACAAGGAATAAAATTGGACAAATTAGGGTTTCGTGATTAATTTTAATGCCCCGGTGGGCATTTTTGTTAAAAAGATTTGTTCTTAACGGTTAATAAAATTAATTAGACGAGATCTAGGTTGTATGCAATTTTATATAAAACTTGATGTATTAATTGTTAATAGTTTTAAATTTTATTAATTGTTACTGGGAGATCCATGATAAAATCATGCAAATTTATCATGGATTGATATTAGATATTTAAATCTTATTAATTGTTAAAAGGATTTGTTTTAAATATGATCAAGATTCGCATAAGTTTAAATATTTTCTTAAATGGTAAGATTCATGATTCAAAAATACAGGAAGACCCTTATTATTGAATTAATGGGGCCTAAAATAGTTAAAAGATTTATGTGTTATGTGGTATTTATTTATATAAGGCTTACGCAATCGATTAATTCGATGTATATGGCCGGAGTCATTGGATGAAGGAGTCTTATGTGAATAAATACATTATTTAATTATTAGATAATTAGGATCATATTTAATGTTTGTATGCCTTAATTGTTAAGTGATTTTAAATAAATGTTATTTAGTTTAGTTGATGTTTATATGTTTTATTTTAAGTTCTTGACTTGTGAGAAAATAAAAGGGGTTTTGAAAAAACAATCCTAAACATGATAATGATTTCGAATTGATTATATGGACAATTTTAATGCAAAAAAGTCAAAAGTGGATTTGGCTTACATCCGATATAAAATCTTCCATGATTAGACTTAAAATTTATAGTTCATAATGTGCTTTCAAAATTAAAGTTTTTTATTAAAACTAGACGCTATGGACTCATGGAAAGTACGACTCATCCACTAGAATAAACTATAAGAGAAGTTTAAGGAGGATTTTCCTAAAGAATTCAGGTTTTTAATATGCTTCGCGCTGACCTGATTCTCCGCTTCTTTGTGTGTTCGATTGGAGTTACCGTGAACAATGACATGTCACCATAGTGTTATTTTTTTTTGAAAAAAGACATAACTCTTTAAATTTGGAAACACGTTGAATCGTCAATTTTAAGGTCTCACTATTTATGTATAAGATACGATGATAATAGGTGATACCGTAATAATAGCTAAATTGAGTAATAGTTTTTATTAAAATCAATGATACAAAGATGTATGCATGCTTCTTCGTACATAATACCCTTTTTCAACTATGTTATTGCCATTCAGTTTGTAAAAACACTTGTTGATTGCTTTTTACTATACGTGAGACGTGTGTAGATTTGCAATCACAAGGTAATTATACGATTTTCTGTGAGACAGTGAGTGTTACATAATTACTGTTTTGAAATTGGACGACTTAGCGTTGTTGTGGTTAGACCTGTTAACACGCGGCATAGATGGGATGAAAATGCTTACTAGATATTATTGTAATAAAGTAGTCCATATGGTTTTGGAAAATTGCATTAGTTCGAATTATCAAATCGTTGATTTCCTTTAGCATACACCATCACAGAGATAAAACTGATGTGGTGGGGGTATGTCAAGTTGGGTCCTAACTTAGGAACATTATTGTTTAATTTAAATAAACATGGGTAGTTAATTTTCTTCAAGGAATATTATCAAAAATACTATTTTTTGAACTTTACTATGTTTTGTAAATGGCACTACCTATCTAAAACATAAATCATTCGGCTTTCAGGTCGATGTTGGAAATTTCTAGAAATAATTTCAATGATTGATTTCGTCAACTTAAGTTAGTCTTGAGGGAGTTGAAGAAATGTTTGTCATTGATATACCTATTTCTCTTGCTTCACCTACCGATTCTGGGTACTTGAGCAGTAGAATGCGGATATGATCATATTGTGGTGGCTTTCCTTTAAAAGCTCGGAAGTATGATCATGAACTTTAAAAGACATTCAAAAATTTCTCTCACGTTATGAAAATGCTTCAGGGAGCTTTATCCATGTTTAAGAACACAAGCTGGAGTGGAGTGGTTTGACCTGATCCAAACTTTCCATGCTTGCAAACAGGATAAGGGAAAACCAGTTGGCCCATATGTCATTAGATGAAATTATGTGGAAACTGATGGTCTTGGTTATGTGGCTCCCACAAGAGCTTAGTTTTGGTTTAATCTAGAATGGCACTCACTACAAATAATGCATAAACACGGGGAGACAGTTGGTGAACTACATGCTATGTCATTGAGTATGAAGGGTTTACCTAAAGAGGTGAATCACACAAGTAATGATGATTAAAGGTAGGTAAAATCTAGAAATCCATAGAAATCGCTTTAAAGCTAAGGTAGGTAAAGCTAATGGAAAGGAAAGGTATAAACAAGTTTATTATCCCTAAGCCTATAAAACCTAAGCTTCTATAAAGAGCACCCAAAAATATCGGACACCTGCCACCACTGCAAAGAGGTTGGTCATTGTAAGAGGAATTGTCCTGCTTACCTTGCTGAGTTGATTAAGAAGAAGAATCAAGTTGGCACTGCCAGTTCTTCAGATGTCTACATAATAGAATTATTTTCTTTTTCTACTAAATCCTATGTGTATGACACTAGTTGTGGTACTCTTATTTGTAACACAAAACATGGTCTTGGAGGAGTAAGAAAAGCTAAAACAAGTAGAAACTATTACTACCTCCGTCCCAAAATTATTGTCCAGTTTTGACTTTCTGAGTCTTTCTTTGTCAACTTTGACCTTAAATAATTTTGTTTATGTTACATAATACTTGATAAAATTTATATCAATGAAAAATACATCTAAAACCCAATCCATTCATATATTATGCATCAAATATTAAATAGCACAAACAAAAATATTTAAGGTCAAAGTTGAGAAACAAAGAGTTAGAAAGTCAAAAGTGGACAATAATTTTGAGACGGAGGTAGTAGAAGTTTTGACTTAGTTTAGCCTAATGGCCTTGTGAATTCATAAATCATAAATTATTTGTTCATGCCCTGTGAAACCATACTCGAATATTTCGGGAGCATTGGCGTGTTGCTAGATGCTTACCAATGTTATTGTATTATTTACATGTCCAAGTGGGAGCTGTTGGAATATGTCCATCGTAAATAATATATGTCCGAATTATTTATTCGAGCCTAAGGGGACGCACACGTTAATACGTAAACAATGTTTAATTAGTGTTTTTAGTAAACGATAAATAAATATATTAGTTAAATGTTTAAAAGTTAAACATTAAGGACTAATATGCAAAACGGGAAAAAGGAAAGTGAGGGTTTACCCCTCTTTTCCCTTTGGTCGGCCAAAACCCACAACCCAATAGGGTTTGGGCTTGCTTGCTTGTTCTCCAAGATTGTGTAGGCTATATAAGGAGGACTTGAGGTTCATTATTGAGTATGTGTTTTGTGAAAAATCCCTAAAACTCTCCCTCTCTTCCTCTCTTGTTGTACGACCGAAACCAACACCCCTAAGGGTTTGGTTTTCTCCTTTTTGCCGATCGAACTAAACCAAACAACACTTTAGGGTTTTGTTTGGCGATCGTGTACCACCACCACCGTGGTGTTAGCTCACGTGTTGATTGATTCAAGTGTTGCGGTGTTCGTTTACAAAAACACTATTAGTACTAGCATACTTTATTGTTTGCTAAGAACGTATTGTGTGTGGAAGCTTAGAGAGATCTTACTTTAGATCTTGGAGGTTTTGCGTGTGGTAATTATACATACGCGCATATAGAAGGCAGTGTTAACGGTTACCTTTAAACAGTGTATCGTTTCGTGCTAAAAGGTAATCATCTTCTATCCTTGTTAATTAATGTGTTCTACATGTGTTCTTTAATTCTGCGTACTCGTGTTAATTAATTGTTAATTACGTCATAAAACCCAACACCATCAACATCCTTATACAGTTTTAAACAGAATATGTGTGTCATAAAATTTTTATACAATGGCTATATTTGGCATAATTGGTGGTAGTTGTTAGTTGTAGCTACAAGCTTTAGTTTGTTTTATAAAAGCCTTTGGTAAGGAGTTGTATTGCTTTTTCCATTACAAGTGTGCAAAATAGAATCCAATAGCCAGCTAAAAGCTTGTTGCCAGCCATGATTTCAATTCTAAACGCTAAATTCCAAAATTTATTGCCAAACATAACCCATTCTATGGACAAACGAAAAGCTGCTATACATTTGGTGTGAATTTGAATCCAATTTATTTTAGTTTTGGAGTTTTAAACTTGTAGGACTGCTATACAAGGAAGCAACTCAACAGCGTAAGTTCTTGATTTTCTTTTTGTTAACACCAGACATGTACCATGTACTTTGTCCCAAGATATCAATAGATTCCAAAGCAAGAAATGAGCCAAGTGCACTAACTATGAGTACTTTGAGAATAGGCATAGAAGCAGCATATAACAGATCTACTGTACAAACCCCAGTGTAAAACCAAAAATTTTTGGAAAAATAAAACAAAAATCTGATGAAGATTTCAAGTCAAAGTAGTGATCAATTCATGTACGTAGAATAGTAGAAACCATGCATGGCCAATTAATCGCATCCAGTTATATGGAGATGTAACTTGAGAATTTGTTACCTCTTTTTGTTTATCTCCTTGATAAAAAATAAACTTTTATTTTTGATCAGATTCATAATATCAATCCCTTTAACAGTGTCTTTTGGGAGAACTCACTGCTCTTTGATGCAATTTTTTTTTCTATTTGCCACCCCATGTATGTCAAGGCGAATAATGAATCAACGCTCAGAGTCGCTAACTACTTCTTGAACCTAATAGGAAAGATGTATTGTGATATAACTACATAAGAAATCCTCTCAATGGAAGATGGATAGCACTAACAATTTAGAGTTTCATAAGAGGATTACTTTGTTAACTTAATCTAGACCCTTCACTTTTTAATAGTGTTTACAAGTAGATTATTTTATTTTTAACATATTTCCTTCATTCATTATCCTAAACCTATACACATGACTCTAAACCTTATTTGAATGTGTATCTTAGGTGTTGTTGGGGTTATTTACTATAGACGTAATAAGCTAATTGTTGGTCTTTACGTCAGTAAATTTTTCGTTTGTAAATTTACTTAAAGTTAAGTTCCATGTGTGTGAATATAGTTATTATAATTTCCTTTGCTACTTGGTATACTCATTTGTTTCGTTCTTGCATTTTATTATGCAATATATCAACGTTGTTTATATTTACTTTTACTATTATTCTTTAAAAAATTCATGAACTTCACGGGACTATTAGCTAATTCGGATATATATACACCAAATATTTTGTTTTGTGAAGAATGATGAGAAAATACCACCTGAACCTTACTAGGTATAATATCCGTGCATACACTGGGTTTTACGAATAGAAGTATTCTATATTAATATTAGATATTGTGAAAATTTAAAGGTAATTGCATATACTTATATTACGAGCTGTAAAATTTGATAAAAATTTTAAGTGTAGAAGGAACTATACTAAACATGATACATATTTGAATTTGTATCCAAGCACAATAAAAACATTGCAAAACAAAGCTAAAAAACAACTTAAACATGAGAATAGCTGATCCAAATAATTCAGAACCTACGCATCTTGATTTTTGCTCCAAAAGAACTCTTCCGGTACTTGAAAAGACCCATGCTTTTGAACTCATTGAGGCCACGTATCTATTATATATAAAGATACAGTCCTCTAATTTAATGTACAAGAGCTCATAATGAGTGGGCAAGTCATCATTAAGAGTCTCTAAACCACAACAATGCACACAGTTACACCGGAATACATACATGTACATCAACTACTGCGCACAGTACGCCGGAATGCATCCAGGTACATGTAATTAAATCGGAATATATACAGTTTTTTTAACTTCTAACTATCAATGCATAAATTATAAGATACATTCAAAGTATTAATGCAAAACCATGAATGCATCGCCTGTTATACAAGCCCAGAATACCAATGGGCCTGGATTTTGCAACTTATAAATGACATGTCTGTTTTTCCATCTTCCCACACATCCTGCATAATTGAAACCAAGTGTAAGTGAAAACAATCTCAACATGTCGAATAACAACGCAGGCACTCCTACTCATATCGAAAGCAAGCAGGCCATGTCTGATAAGGCTCCAGATGGCAAGCCTAAGAACACTGATATTGTAAGCAATCAAGTTATGGTTCCAATGTCTGATGAGGGTCCAGACGGCAAGCCCAGGAACACTGATATTGAAAGCAAACGGGGCATGGTTCGAAAGGGTCCACAAGTATAACAACCCGTAAATTTCTATTATTTTTATCAATGTAATATCTACTTACTATATTAAGTATAACCTTTTTCACGGGAATATTTTTCGATTTTATTCCGTTCCATTATATAACTTAGTTTACATTTCTAAAGTAAACGAGCTCACGCAACTACCTATGCCTATTCCATCTATGTTTACATCATGTAAACATCCTAATATGTCAAGGTCTATTTCTTATTCATCAATTTTTCCAAGTACATTAGCCAATTTAACATACTTTTCTATAGTTTCATCAAAACAAAGCCCCCATTAAAAACGTTAACGTTTATTCAAAACCCCATATTATATGTAATGTATACATATAAAATGTATGTACAAGCCTTAAAGTATCGTTTACAAGTTCATAGCACAAACATTTGAAATTTTTCCCTCCTAAAATCAAGTTACAACTTTCTAAAGCTCAATGTACAAGTCAATGATGCAAAAAAGTTAAACTGGGTCATTTTACCTCCAAATTCATTTTAGTTTCTTACTACCACTTTAACACAAGGTACAAGCACTTAATGCACAGTATCTAAACCCTAAATCTAAACCCTAATTCGTTCTAAACCCTAATCTAAAACTTTAAACCCTAAACGAAACCCTAAAACCCTAATTTTACTCTAAACCTAAAACTAAACCCTAAAACTTAAAACTAAGCCCTAAACCTTAATCCTAACACTAATCTTAAACCTTAAACTATCTTAAAACCTACCCCTAACTCGAATTCAAAACCCTAAACCCTAACCTGAGACCAAACCAAACCCGGCACCCCTTGTTATCTTATTTTGACCCATTTTAAACAACCAAGCACCTCAAGCACCTCCATGACCTCACCCTTATGTCACCAACCAGCTTACAAGCACCTCCATTACTACCCTTAAGCTCCAAGGCTTCTAGGCACCTCCTTGTCACCTACTTGTAGCTAAAAACTCTCATACACCTTCCACCTTGCAAATCTACACTTCTAGCTCACAACACTCACCCTATAGACTCCATTAGTCATCTATCTATAGCTCTAGACACCTTTCATAGCTAAAACTTGGGCACCAAGGGTGTTTTAACCCTATAAATAGTTGGATCCATGCAAACCATTCAAACATACCTCAAAACTCATCAAGTACAACAATGGAGTCTTAACTCAGACCAAGAAGGATCAAGTGAACTCCTTAAGCTCAGAATAGAAGCCAAGAATCAAGAAAAAGGAACCCTTGAAGTCGTTACTAGGTGTTTGAACCTAAAAACCCTATTTTGACCCATTTCTAGCTCAAGTAAGCTTAGTTCTTGTTCAATAAGCTTACAATATGTATTAGAATGTTCATAATACTCTTAATATCATATACGAACTCTTGTTTGAAGCTTTGAATCTTCAAACCCATGTGTTTTTTATTAAAACCTTAAAAATGGCTCGTTTTGATTTTCTAGCTAACGAATCCTTTTTCTAAACTTTTGTTACGTTAGAACATCTTATTCTTGCTTATTCTAATAAGCTATAACCTGCAAATGACTTGATTTGTAAATTATTTCCATGCAAGGGGTATATATCGTAACTTTCTGAAAATTATAACTAAAGGGGCTGAAAATGTCATTATTCTAAATTTATAACTATAAGGACCTATTTTGCCAAGTTTCAAAGTTAAAAGTTTAAATTATATATACTTTATATATAAAGGACTAAAGTTGTAAAAGTTTATAAACCAAGGGTATATATTACCAATTTTGTAAACTTAAAAATATAAAATATAATATTTTTATATAAATTATAAAAATATATATTAATATTATAAAACTCGATTTTATTAAAACCCGACACATTTATCGTTATTAATCATAAATCGACGCATTATTTCGTTATATATTTAACATAATTTATCATCAACTAACTTTTAAAGAAACTTAAAATCTTATCGTATCACGTTACTAGGAAATTTCATATGAAGGGTTTCATTTGAGTTTTCATTTTGACGAGTTTGCTGGGTTTACGATTTAAAGTGCCATGGCTCCTCAAATGATACAACATGGCCTTTGGATTATGATAGCCCGAATAACAATACAATATTTTCATAATTTAATAAATCAAAGATATACGTTAAACTTTGTAAAGTCTTGAAACATAAACCATCACACTAAGAATTTACATGTTACTTTAGGTTGCGTGACAAAGCCATTACTTTCACTTGATATACTTTTGCCATCAATCAGATTTCCTTGTACTGTTAAGGTGAGTTCATAGCCTCGCATTTTAAATCTTTTGAATACTTTATAAACCCGCGAGGGGGATACATGCTCAATTGTTTTTAATATACTTAGACGCAATAATATGTTTTTCATAATATTGTACTCATTGCATTCTGACACTTATGGGTGTATAACAACGTAACCCACTGTTATGATGACTTGTATTCACACTATTTATTATAAACCTATGAATATCACTCAACCATTGTGTTGACCTTTTTAGCATGTTTATCACAGGTAACTGAACATCTTATGGCATGGAGTGGCACGGACTTAAAGATGGCTAAACTGTTATCATTCAAACTTTATGTTTTCATGTAGATTTTGGGACCTCTGTTTGTAAAAACTCTGATAAAATAATGAATGATAACTTATCTTTTAAAAACGTCTTTTTCGAGTCGTTTTCTATAATTATGACTGTTATACTATGAAATAATACCCAGATTAGCTTCCGCTGCTATATGTCAAAAATGGGGGTGTTATACTTTTCTTTTAATTTGAAAATATTTTGTAAATGTATTTTTGAGAAAATACTTTTGTAGAATTAAAAGTGAGGTTTAAGAGAAAAATATTTTCTTGATCTATCGTTAATGGGGGCTTTTTTTTTATTTCCATACCTTAAGTGATCACTAATCATAGCAATGAAATTACACACTAATGAATTTGTGACGTATATTTTTATCGTAAACGTTTTTCCCTTTTGTTATGTCAAAACAAAGAGGAGGGCAAAACCTATAAATACGTTTTTAGACATTCTTTTTATATTAACATAAACTAGGATAGGGGACAATCTTTCTCCCTTAAATCTTTTGTTAGCTTTATGAATTAGATCTTTCCACATATATTTTGGATAAATCTACTTGGACACCATTGGCCAGACAATACATGATAGTGGCATCCTTATTAGATATTTGATCTAGGCCACTGGTTTTCCTACCTAAGCACTGAATGATTTGACCCATCAACAACCTCCACCTAGGAGGAAGGCAACTCTTTTTTAGAGTTCCTTTTGCCCCAATCTCCCTATTGTACCTTATAGTTTTAAACCATGGTCTTATAGTTGTTATGGAGGGTGGGAAAACATACATACTTGAGTAAGGTAGGTATTATGCCCTAAGAGCATTTCTAAACGACGTGATACCTATTTCTCCTCTAACTTCACCTGTAGGAGTTGATACCCAAATCTTAGAGTCATCTAAGGTCTTTGTAGTATACCAAAATTCACTCAGGTATTCTTTGTATTGAGTTGGGCCCCTGATAAATGCTTCCTTTAGGTATCATTTAGAAATGAAGTCTGACACCTGGCTAAAGTAGTCTGAGTTTGGGTACGAGGGATATAGAAGTGCAACTTCATAATTGGTGGTGAAGGCAATATCTTCAAAGATGAATTCAACCTGATCTGCCGATAAGAAAGGGTTTAGGCTTTCGGGTTTGTCAGGAGTGACATGTTCTTCTTTGGGAGTGATTTCAGGTGAAGAGGGGTTGTGTAATGATGAATCAGCCATTAGGGTTTTGAAGACTTGGTCTGGTTTGAGGTGTGTGTTTTGTTTGTTCTTGATGGATTTGTTAAAGTGAGGTGTTGAAAGGTTTGTTGTGATTTATGTGATTGATGAAATTACAAATTTTTCTTTGAGAAATTGTAATTATCATTTGAGATTATGAAGTTATGGGAATGTTTAGGGTTTGTTTTCAACATGTGTGCTAACCTTTGTATTTAATGAAAGTCAGCAAAGCATGCATCTGATACCTATAATAGTGAAAAGCCGTCTATTCAACTGCAAAAGTAGGTAAGAGAAACATGATGAGGTCATTCTAACTTTTGGACATCATCTTTTAATATATTTTAATTAAACAACTTCTTTGGAAAGGAAATTATTTTGATAAAATAATATTACTTTGGAAAAACACATTTGTTTTAAAGCTGACCTTGAGATTAATGTTTGAAAAGGCTGGACTAGGTTCAGGTT
>BQNB010000061.1:0-30942 GCA_026074375.1 Tanacetum coccineum
ATTTACAAAGATTATTTTATACACAGTTTTCTCCAAACACCAACACAATACTCCCAAAGGGTTTTTATGATTAGACATCAATTATAAAATACGTTACTTAAACAAAATACACCATAATACCAAAAGGAATCGTAAAACACCGTACAGTCTCTAAGACAATTCTATTGTTTGAAAATGAAAGAAAATACCAGGAACCATATACTCAAAATAAAATCAAACGAACTCGTACGAGAAAACTAATGCAAGACGTTACGTACCCAAAAGAAAACATAAGGTCTTATCTAGAATAACGCTCAAGAGAGCAAATCTAAAAGCATCGACACTAACACTTTGCCAACGGGTTACGAAACCTCTAGTTACTGACCTCCATAATTCATACCAAAAATCACCTATGTTCATTTATGAGTATATTAACTAACTTATGATTCCCAAGAGCCATTTACATGCACAAGTACTCCTAAAAAAATAAAACTTCAAAACAGTCCCAATTCAGATCTGATTGCACACTAAAACGTATGACCCTAAAAACCATACTTAGAAAACAAATGAGAGGCTAAAGATTTATGGAAGTTTAATATACACATATAACTTGACTTCTGTAAAAGGGCTAAGATAAATTAAAATTTTAAGTGGGGGTTTTATACCTCGTAATCTGACCTAAATCTGACATGTATTTACTGCTTTGACAATGTTTCTCGTAACCAACATTTGAATGACTTCCCGACCTTAAAAACTTTCGAGGCCGGATGTTATGAAAACTAGACTCTCTGAGCTACGTTATAGGAACCAGAAACTTGACAAAAGCTATTACCATCATTGAGATAACAGCCGAACAACACAACCCTAAATTCTGCCCTAATCTAAATCATGTTTTAACGCGATCTAAACCCTAAGGAACACACCCATATGATCTTAATTAAACCCTAATCATTGCAATATGATTAAACATCATTAATTTATAGATTTTATATAACCCTAAATCCATCATAATAATTTTTACATGTTTTTAATGATAATTAACTCAAAGGATTATAATTTATACCTTAAATCTTCAAATCTTGAACACAAAAATCACAAATCTTGAAAAAAATATTTTTCTTCTTTCTCTCCTCAATAAATTCAGTTGGAACAATGTAAATACAAGGGGAGAAGGGTTTTTAGTATTTATAAGGTTTACAAAAAGGTTTAGGATAGCACCCTAATACTTAAATCCGGTCGAATCCCTTATCTTTTCCTTTTTTTTATTTTTTTTAATTTAATTATTAATTACTTAATTATTTGTATTACCTTAAGTTTTTATTAAAACCTAAGCTTATTTGCGCATACCTTTTTGCGTAAACGCAATTTACTAGACTTTTAAAAAATAATTAACTTTTCATTTTTATTAAACCTAACATTCCAAAAATAGAAATTTCATTTCTTCCTTATTCTAACTACTAGAACCTAATCTCCTCCTAATATTACTAACACATAAATACGTATATGTATAATTACTTACACAATTAACGCGAAACCGCTTCAATCACCAAAATCATTTCCTTGTCACCAAAAGTGAACGAAATGAATTCCACAAAATCCAACACAAATCCAATCCTAATGAGACGGTCACGCTCAATGGATTGATTATGCAATCTCACATATCCCACACAAACACATATAAACACGTATAAACACATATAACACATAACACATACTTATAGAACAGATATTTAGGTCAACACTACGGTTTGACCAACCTGCTCAAGCCACGGTTATCACACAAAACCCCATGGCGCCACCCCTTAAAGGGTTTCAAGGTTTCATGTCTAAAATGCGTCGCCCCTCACTTTTATTGTTGGGCGCTGCATTTGCCTACATTTTTCAGTATTCATTTTATTTAGGTTTCTTTTTACCCAAGACTAGTAGGGTACCCGCTTGTTGCAGCGGCGAGTACCCCGCAATCATGATTTCTGACGAATAATTTTTCCGATCATCATTTTCATATATAGCAGACTAATGAGCAATCTACAACTTATAATAATAGCAGGAGCGTTGCTAGTACCAAACGGTGTCGTGCCGAGAAATTATAAGGCAGATGTTTGTCGATTTTATTCGCATACAAAAAATCGTCGTTTTGAAGTATGTTTTGATTCACCAAAACTTTGTTTAGATCACGTAACATTCACATTTTTCGTTTCCGTCTAATACACCTTTTTTTATATTTTGCGTTTCCAAAATTTAATAATCAAAACGGGAAAATGTAATCATAAATGTTTTTCGAGTCATTGTCATATAATGATTGTAATTATAAAAAGTGTTATTAAATATGAGATGTTTAATGTTGATTAAATGTTTTAACAGTAATCTGTACAATCGAATGATCAATTTCCGCGTTCATTGTATGAAAAAGCTAAGACACTGGTTTGGCTTGCGGGTTTGACAAATGCTTAGAAGAAAGGTTTTCTGGTATTATTGATTAATGGCTTGTTTGGTTTGTACCATTTATTATATTAATTGTACTTTGGAGTGATGAGATATTTTAATAATATTATTAATTATAACATTAATTATATGTGTGCATTTGATGCATTAAATAGTTGTATACATAGCATTAAACTTGTATTACTAAAAAACTATATAAGTTTTGTGCATCTAAGGATTGTACCATAAGTTTTATGATATGTGTTACTTAAAATCAAGTTGCATTTAAAGATTGTACTATAAGCTTAATAAGTTGTATTACTTAATTATTTTATGCATTAATAAAGAGAGATGGATGTTTTTGTTTTATAAGTAGTATAGAAATTATCACTATAAATATGGGCTTATTAATTATTATTCTAATTAAATATTTGATATTTACTAAACTACATTATAAAGGTCATTCTCATGAGGGTTTTATTGCTGGAGGTTTCACTCTCGTTTATCGATTAGGGTTTGCAAAATTCGCTTTCGCATCCCTCGTCAATTAAGCACTGCAAAATGGAAAACACAAGTTCACAACGTATGATGTTGTATAATAGGTATAGCAGGCTTTTGGGTCTGGGCCATACCATTACATTAGGGCCTTGGCCTAAATAAATAAGTAACAAGCATAACTGGCCGGAACTAAGCCCAGGGTCACACCGGCCACGGCCCGAACGCAACAAGATGGGCGCGAATCGGTCGCAGGCCACTCCCGCAAACCACCTACGGATTGGTTGACATCCACAAAGGGTAATCCACGTCCGCAGTCACGATAACCGCGAACCTTTGACCGAAAAGGGTCCCACTCCGACCACTACAATTGTAAGCAAAATACTAAGAAACCCTAGTACCAGACTCGCCTATAAAAGGAATCCTCTGACACTCTAAATGGTATGCTTTTCTCACTCTTCCCAATATACACACATACCTCTGACAACATGTTTTCTTACTCTCACGCCGGAGTCTAATCGTGGGGTCCGCCCCCACGGTAAGGCTAACGGTTTACCTTTAATTGTGCAGGAAATCATCTTAGCTACTTTGTTTAGTACACGAACTAGTTCGTAGGTAGCTTGGAGGTCCAATCCAACAAGCAACCTAAGCCCGTCTCACACCCCCATCATATATTTTGTACTAACAAGTTGGCGCCATCCGTAGGACCAGTACACAACTGCATTTCTCAAAATACTCACCGTGAGCGAACCAACAGAGCTTATTCCCAGCCCACCCACGTTCGACGTGCGAAACACAGTGGGAAAAGGAAATGAGCAAATCTTAAAAAACCCAAACAGGCCCGCGATCGACGCAGCCCTTTGGGAATATTACGACAAGTATTATCATAAGTTGTTACCAATAATAGTTGAAAAAGTTCACCAAGAAAAAGTGCAGCAGGAAAAGCTGAAAGAAGTGAAAGCCCGTCTTAACTTTGAAGGATGTTCAGGAAGAAACTCGAAGATCCAAAAAGTGTCACAATACTCCGAGTCCAGAACACCGAAAGTAAAGTAGGAGGGAGCACAAAGGGGAACAAAGTTTCTTGGACGAATCGACGTAGCATGTTTTTGGAATCTTAACCAACCAGCGTCTTCTCTAGGATAAGACGTGGTAGGTCAGAGTCACCCAGACACAGGCTGAGGGGTAAGGGAAGAAAGGAAGGAGGCATATTCAATAGGCTGGGAGGTAAAGGAAAGAATGTGTTTGCACGCTCGGAAAGCCGCTACAAGAGTTCCCGTTCAGGAAGAACAGAATCCGCTCCCAGAAAACGTCACCATGATGGAACGTGTTCACGGAGGACAGAAACGCTTCCCGAAAGTGAAGATAGCGGAGGGTGACACAGGAAGTCAAGGTCGAAAAAACCAAAGTCAAGCATTGAAGAAGATGACCTATCCCAACCATGGGTGTGCAAAGAAACAGATCCCTTCACACCCCGTATCCACTACTTCGATTTCCCATAAAAGACCCAGAATGCCAAGTAACGTTAAAACATATGACGGAAGTGAATACTCGGAGGATCATTTAAAAATTTTCCAAGCAGCTGCAAAGGTGGAATGCTGGGCAATGCCAACATGGTGCCACATGTTTAACTCCACGCTTACCGGATCCGCTAGTCTATGGTTCGATGATTTATCCCCGGAATCTGTAGATAGCTATGACGATCTAAAAAGGCATTCTTGGAAAACTTCCTCCAACAAAAGAAGTGCATTAAAGACCCTGTAGAAATTCATCACATCAAACAAAGAGAAGTGGAGTCTACAGAAGATTTTGTACAAAGATTCAAAACTGAAAGTAGGCATGTCAATGGAGCCCCAGAATGCATGAGAATCTTAGGATTCATGTACAAAATCACTAACCTCGAGCTGATTAAATGTCTACACGAAAAAAAATCCCAAATTCAATGGATGAAATGATGAGGATTACCACATCGTTCCTCAGGGTGGAGGTAGCGTCTTCCAACCAAGTACAGAAGAAAATACTTCTGGCATGGAAACAGCAAGAAGTTAGGCGAAAACAAAATTTTGACAGAAGGGGAGACTTACGGAATCAGTAGAGGTCAGAGTGAAGACGTGACAAGTTTACACTTCTCACAAAATCCCCAAAGGAAATTTTGGCTTTAGATAAAGGCAAATTCAAAACTCCGCCACCAATGACAACGCCAATAGAAAAAAGAAACAACAACAAGTTCTGTGAGTTCCACAGAGAAGTGAGGCATCATACTGAATCGTGCCATGCATTGAATAGACAAATTGAAGAATTGATAAAGGTTGGAAAGATGTCACACATAATCAAGAAGCTAAAACAAGGCAGCGAAAAGGATCAGTAGAAAACAGCAAAGAAGGGAGAAGCTTCCAGGAAGGAAAAAGCTATGGAGATCCTAATGGTCCAGCCATGGCAAAGGGTGGCCACGCAAAGGATTACATAAAGCTTCTCCCCCGATTCAAAAATTTTATTCCCATCCCTAGGAGATAATTATGGAACGAAAGGCCCCATGATCATCGAGGCAGAAATAAGAGGTCATTTCATACATCGCATATATGTAGATGGAGGGTCGGCTTCAGAAATACTATACGAACAACAAAGCCACCCAAACAGCTTTAAAAGAAGCGACCACCGATAAAAGTAAAAAACCAAATGGTTCCGGCCACCGCACCCCTCAAAAGTATATCAGCGATGAAATCATATGTCCAATGTACAAATATCGCTACCAGAAAAAAGAGGGTATGCAGAACAATCAACTTCATATGTAGAATGAATTTATGAAAGTAATGATCACATCTCCATACAACGGGATCATAGGAAGGCCAGGAGTAAGACAAATCCAAGCAGTTTCGTCAACGGCTCTTAGAATGTTAAAATTCCAAGTTCCAGGAGGTATACTCACACTGCGAAGCAGCAAGATTATCCCACTCGAATGCACAATGGTCTCAGGACCGGAGGCGCAACCTTCCGCCAGCACTCGAGTCACGAAAGAAAAAATTAAAGTGTCAATCCACCCAGAATACCTAGAGCAAACAATAGCAATAGGTTCCATTCTAACAGAAGAATGGCGAAGGAAATTATGTGACCTGCTTAGGCGTAACCTAGACATATTCACTTGGAAACTGGCAACATGTATAGGAGGTTTCTGTGACAATCTAGCGGATCAGCCCGCCTGATCATTCGTGAAGGGTGTTCCCCAGTCAGGCAAAAGAAAAGGAGCCAAGCACCAGAAAGAAACAAGGCAATACAAGAAGAAGTGGAAAGACTTGTGGAAGCTGGCATCATGAAGGAAGTATATTACCATAGTTGGCTGTCAAAAAACCCAGATAATGTGAAAAAAAAAGCATGAACTGTACAGCTGAGGATGTGTGTGGACTTCAAGCCCTAAACAAGGCAATGTCCTAAGGATGGTTATGCCGCACCCAAGAATTAGACTGGAAAGGTGGAATCCCTCTACGGATACCCCTTAAAATGCTCCCTAATGCATACAACGGATACCACCAAATTAAAATGGCAAAGGAGGATGAAGAAAAAGCAGCATTCATAACCAGCCAGGGAATATTCTGCTACTTAAAAATGCCTTTCGGCCTTAAGAATGCCGAAGCAACTTACCAATGTTTGGTAGACAAAGCATTTCAGAAGCAAACTGACAGAAACTTAGAGGTATACGTGGATGATCTAGTAATCAAGAGCCGCACAAAACAAAAAATAATAAGGGACATCAAAGAAACATTCAAGACCTTAAGGGAAATAAACATGAAGCTGAATCCCAAAAAGTGCACCGTCGGGGTGGAAGAAGGCATGTTCCTGGGATACATGGTAAACACAAAAGGAATAACAGTATGTCGGATAAGGTGGAAGCCGTCTTAAGCCTACCTTCTCCAAAATGCTTAAAGGACGTGCAAAAGCTAAATGGGAAGTTAGCAAGCTTAAACAGATTCTTGGCCAAGTCAGCGGAAAAATCACTATCGTTCTTCAAAACATTGAAGAAATGCACGAAGAAAAGTAATTTTCAGTGGACCATGGAAGGAGAAGCCGCATTTAAAAAAATAAAAAAACTAATAGCGAAACTACCCACGCTAACCGCACCTATGGAAAAAGAAGAACTCATTGTATACCTTGCAGCGGCAAAAGAAGCCGTAAGTGCAGTCTTGATGACTGAAAGGGAGACAAAGCAAATGCCAATCTACTTCGTTAGTCGTGCCTTGCAAGGTCCGGAAATAAATTACACACCAACAGAAAAATTAGTACTAGCTTAGTACATGCAAGCAAACAGCTAAAAAGGTACTTCCAAGCACATCCAATCATTGTTATCATAGACCAACCAATCAAGCATGTGTTGTCAAAACCAGAAATTACAGGAAGACTGCAGAAATGGAGCATAGAGCTGGGAGAGTACGATATCCAATACATGCTATGAATATCAATCAAAGGACAAATCCTGGTAGACTTCATAGTGGAGCGGCCAGAAGATGACTCCCTAGCCGCACCCATGGAGGTTGAGGAAGAACTTCCGGAACCATGAACACTCTTCACGGACGGATCATTCTGCTTAGATGGTTTCAGAGCCGGGTTAATACTTACAAATCCGAAAGATTTGAGATTTGAGTTCGAGGAAACCAACAATGAAGCCGAGTATGAGGCTCTGATAGCCGGTCTTAGGATTGCAGAACAAATGGGGATAAAAAACCTTCAAACACATGTTGACTCCCGCCTCGTGGCTAATCAAGTCAATGGGTCCTACATAGCCAAGGAACCAAGTATGATTCAATACATGGGGAAGGTAAAAACACTCACAAACAACTTCAAGAAGTTCTTAATCAAGTAAGTGCCTAGGAGTGAAAACAAGAAGGCTGACGCACTAAGTAAAATTGTGTCCACTAGCTTTGCCTACCTGACAAAACAGGTTCTAGTGGAAGTACTCAAACAAAAATCAATAAATGAAACAGAAGTGTTAGCAGTCGTGGAGGAAGAAGGAAATATTTGGATGACCCCAATTTACAAATACCTTACGAAAGAAATACTCCCTGCGGAAAGAAAGTAGGCAAGGGCGGTACGGCTTGAGTCAAGGCTATACGCTGTAATCAATGGGGTTCTATACAAGAAATCTTTTTTTGAACCATGGCTACGATGTGTTGGACCATTACAAGCAAACTATGTTCTGAGAGAAATTCACGAAGGATCCTGTAGCATGCACGCAGGGCCAAGATCCGTGGTAGCCAAAGCTATACGAATAGGATACTATTGGCCAACCATGCATAAAGACGCAAGGAAAGTGATACGAGAATGCCAAGATTGTCAAGTTCACCGTTCGGTACCAAGAAATACGCAACAAAAATTAACTCCCATCACGTCTCCATGGCCATTCTATAAGTGGGGGATTGACATAGCCAGACCTTTTCCGAAAGGTCCCGACAAAGTTAAGTTTTTAATAGTAGCCATTGATTACTTCACAAAATGGATTGAAGCAAAACCCGTGGCAACCATAACGAGTAATTAGGTTAAAAAGTTCATGTAGGAAAACATTGTCTGTAGGTTCGGTCTACCAGGGGAGATAATATAAGACAATGCAAAAAAAAATCAGAGACAACCCATTCAAGGATTGGTGTGAAAAACTTTGCATCCGCCAGTGCTTTGCCTTCGTCAAACATCCGCAAGCCAATGGTTTGGTGGAAAGAGCATACAAAAGCCTAGGAGAAGTGATAAAGGCACGATTGGACAAAGGAAGCAAGGATTGGATAGAAGAAATCCCGCACGTCTTATGGGCGTACCGTACCATGATCAAATCAAGCAAAGGGGACACTCCATTCTCTTTGACCAATGGAACGGAAGCAGTGATTCCAGCGAAAATAGGCATGCCTACCCTCCGGACCACAGAGATAGACATGATACAAAATGATGAGGCCTTAAAACTTAACCTGGATCTCTTAGAGGAAAAAAGGAAAAAGCAGCAATTCGCGAGGCAAGAAGCAAGGTAAAGATGGAAAAATACTATAACTTCAAAGTCAGCAACACAAGCTTCAAACCAAGATACCTTATGTACCAGAACAATGATGCCAGCCATGCAGAAGAAGGCGGAAAGCTTGGCCCTAAGTAGGAAGGAACATAAAGTGACGGAGGCACTAGGCAAAGGGGCATACAAGCTCAGGGATCGCAATGGAAAGCTCCTTTCGCGAACTTGGAACATCCGCAACCTCAAAAAATGTTATGTTCATGAAATGTAAGCACCCTACCAACGTAAGTTTTGCAGTGGGGGGGGCAGTATTTGAATTCCTTCTCTTTTATGTAATGTCTTTTATGATTTTAATGAATGAAACGTAAAGCCTAGCTACCTTCACAGACTTATTTAAACTTTATTTTTATTTTAAAAAGTTATTTACATATTATATGATTGGTAATATGCTCACGCAAAAGGGTACGACCCTATGAATAAAAGCTATTATTCCGCATAATACAAAGATGAGCAGCCTAAACAATTAACTCATGTACGTAATAGGTTTGCAAGCCCGGTACCAACCCACAAATGTTCAACCAAGACTATCACCGTAAATGTATAATAATGGTATTAAAAGATAGCAACATAAACATTGTAATAGGACATAAAACTATTCAAAGTTACGATACAAAAACATCACAAAAATTGTCTAAGTGCAAATAGCCGCATCAAAAAGGTCACACGCGACCGCGGCAGAGAAGAAAAAATCTAATAAGCAGGAAGCACCGCGGTAATAGCATGCTCAACTGGTCGCAGGGTGCTCCGGTGAGGTCTCCAGGGTCTCTTGTTCAAAGATAATCTTGGAGGAAAGAGGAGCTTCAACCTGAGGTACCGCATCCAACACTTCATAATCTAAAATTGATATAAGAGGAACAGAGCCAGCCTGAGCAAAAGTAGTTGACAAAGCAGTAGTGACGGCAACAGTTGCCGGTACGCCTAAAGTGTTGGCTTCACCCATTAAGTTCTCAAAAGACAATGGCTCAACCAAAGGACCTATTACGTCCGAGATAGACAAGAAACGGGACGATTCACCCTCCTTAATCTTCTGTACATGAGCATGAACCACATCTAATGAATCAGACACGGAAGTTTCTCCAATAACTGCATTGTCTTCCGTTCGATACATGGGAAGAAGGAGTTGCTCATAAGAAGGCTGCAGTCGGATACCCTTTGGAGTTTCAACAGAAGGACCTTCTAGGTGAAGAAAGATCATGATGTCAGCAATGCTAGCATCCTTTAGTAATTCCAATTGAGGAAGAAGATTAAACTCCAAGTCACAGAGGGGAAAGACTGCAGAGACATACTTCCCTTCCATGGAAGTGTCATAGGTAGCGACTTCAGTAAGGCCCCTTCCGGCCTTTCCATGATCAATGCTCGCTACCAGCCCGGTCTGCATGCCTTTATCAATAGCAAGACCAATAGCCGCCCCTAAAGCAGCAACATACTCTGAAGATTAAAGACATTTCATAAAAGCAAGTCTGAAGCCATGGCTAATGATCTACCTCCGGCCAGCTATGGTGGTCAGGAAGCGAGGATAAAACTCCTCGTCCAAATGAACTACCATAATCTGAGTCCAACTCTGCTACACATCGCTGAGCACTTTGACTTGTTCATCCTGAACCGTCTCAATCTGTTCCTTAAATAGTTCGTAGTCAGACACTTGGTCACGAAGTCCAGAGCAGGTAGTCTCTAGTAAAGACACTTGGCCAATCAAACCATCCCTTTGTGATTCAAGAGAAGAAGCCTTAATACTCAATTCATTAAAAGATACCTACAAGCTGAATAAGTCTTGGGTAAGCTTGGCAGTTTGGGTGATCGCGGACGTAAGCTCAGTTTCTCTAGCAACAGTCGTGGACTCAAGTGTCGTGATCTTATCATCAATAAAACCTTTCTCCTCCTCAAGAACTGAGTTTCGCTCTTTCAAATTATTTAGCTCACCAACCCGAGTAACTTTCACAGCCTCAGCAATGGAAACCTGGCTACGGAGATGAATTGCTTCTGTAGCCCCAACTTCCTTTAGAGATAACTGCGCCTTCAAACTCACAATCTCAGCATCCTTCTCCTTTAACAAGTCAGCCTGCCTATTACACTTCTTCTTAAATTTCTTCCTTTCCCTATAATTATGCTCAGACCTCAACCTAACTTCAGCACTAAAACACGCCTAGCGTGCTACCCCAACATTGAACTCCTCAAACAACTGTTCATAATCCATGCCTCAGAGTTGGGAAAAGAACCTGAGGGGAGCAAGCTAATCAACCATGTTATGACAGACCTCCGGGTCATCAAGTGCAGAGTCATTAATCACATTCTATTTGGGAACAAATATCTGCTGAAGAGTTTGAGAATCCATCTTGTAGGAAACATGAAAGGTATCCGCTGAAAGCTCTGTCCTAGCAGGTTGAGAAGGCCCTACAATATCTGGCCCTACAGTACTAATGGAGGCGGAATCTACAAAAATACTTGTATGAACTAACTCGATCCCCACCCCAAGGACCAGAGCAGAAGTAACACCAACAACAGCGGTGGCAGCAACAACGGTAGTAGTAACAACCGCAGTCATTACTCGAGGTGGCGGAAGGTGAGACCCAACAATAGAAGTGACCTCAACATCTGCAACCTTTGTACTAGAATAATGGGAAGTGTCTGAAGAAATTACAAACCTCTCATCTGGGCATTGAGTCTGTAAATTCGGCCCATAAATAGAATCAGTATTATCGCTACCTTCATGCTCTAGAGTAAGGGTCACGGAGGAAGTAACAAATGGCATAGTGGCCGCTGCCGAAACACCAACCTCCACATTCAAGGTACTTCATTCAAACAACTCTTAAATCGCAGCAAGGGACTTTACACCAGTGCTGGAACTAACATTGCCAGAAGTACCGTGATCATCCCTTAACCTCTTTGGAGGATGATCAGAACCACTAGCACCACCAGCTCTTCTCCTCTTCTTTTGAACCTTGGGCTTGTCAGCAATGGTAGTTTGAACATTTTCATCAACAACAATATTAACCTCCTCACCTTGAACAAGACGATCACTGTCTTCAGTCTGATCCTCTACTGCAGCATCACCAATTTCCTCATTAAGGTCATGAGGCTCCACATCCTTAACATTATCATGCTGGTCTTCCTGCTCATTCCCACCAACCAGAGGAATAACACGACCCCTAGTGGATTCTAGCAAAGGAACCTGTCCCTCCTTAATCTGCTTCTCACCTGCCCGCACCTTCGTAGGGTCCGCATAATGAATAAAAACAAATAGATCCATCTCTGTGTAAACAAACAATAAAAAACAATTAGAGGCGATGGTAGAAAAGCAAGTGAAGTTACGCAAATAAAAGGCATCCACCCTCTCTAGCATCAGTCAAGAAGGTAGGATAAACATCATCATCTAAATCATAATAACGACTTATACCAACAAGGCATAAGAACGATTATGGAAATTTTCAAAACAAAGCCCGATGAGTGGCAAGGAAGTCACGCGCTTCCGCACTAAACTCATCCACGGTGGGAGAAGGATCCCTTGTCATCGTTTTCTTAGTATGCCACGGAACGGAAAGCTGAAAAACAGAGGCATCAACCCAAAAGAAACTATCATTCCAAAATGAGAGACCTTAGCAGCAGTAATAACGGAAAGCTACGACAGATTGATACGGAAGTGTCCAAGGACATCTACAAGAAACTGAGAAAGGGGGATACGAAAGTTGGCAAACTCAAAGAACCTAGTATATACTCCAATTTTACCAGTAGGGTTATCATGAATACTTTGATTCAGAGCAGGTAATTCAGGATGCACAGTATCTGGTATATGATACTTTTGACAAAATGCATCTAAGGCCGCTTGGGTTAAGGTAGATCTAACGTCAAAAATCAAACTCATTGTAAGAAGAAAATACATATTTAAAGCCTAACCTGGTAGCCTAAAAAACCTTGAAGAAATAGATGGCGTGGAAATGAAAGTAGATAGAAAGCTTGAAAATAACAACAATGGAGAAAGTAGTAAAAGAGAGGAAAAGGTAACAGTGAAAACTAAGGGGGTATTTATACCGTTGGTGTATTTAATTCAAACCCTGGTAAGATGTGCATACGTGTACCGCACTAAGCAAACGAAGGGATAGGATAAAAAGTAAAGAAATTGTGATGACAGAAGGATAACTGACTACACGTCACGTCAGTCAGAAAAAAAAGGTCAGGGGAGAGACACGTCTCACAAACCCTACTTAACTAGCTAAATAAAAGTCGCGGAGAAGCCAACAGTCACAGAAGAAGGAAGAGGTGCGGCACAAAAGGACCAAAGTCTAGCAATATTTACCATACGCAGCACAAACATCGCACGCAGTAAAAATACTAGACTGGGGGGACTTGGTGACATATAATAGGTATAACAGGCTTTTGGGCATGGGTCATACCATTACATTATGGCCTTGGCCCAAATAAACAAGTAATAAGCATAACGGGCCAGAACTATGCCCAGGGTCACACCGGTCACGGCCCAGACGCAACAAGACGGACGCGGATCGGTCATAGGCCGCTCCTGCAGACCACCTACGGATCAGTTGACATCGGCGTAGGGTAATCCACGTTCGCAGTCACGATAAACGCGGACCTTTGCACGACAAGGGTCCCACTCTGGCCACTACGATTGTAGGTGAAATACTAGGAAACCCTAGTACTAGAATCGCCTATAAAAGGAATCCCCAGACACTCTAAATGGTATGATTTTCTCACTCTTCCCAATATACACACATACCTCTAACAACATGTTTTCTTACTACTTTGTTTAGTACAAGATCTAGCCCGTAGGTAGCTTGGAGGTCCAATCCCACAAGCAACCTAAGCCCATCTCACACCCATCACATATTTTGTACTAACAACGTATGTGTCAGAATTAATGGGGTTGAGCTACAAAAAAATATATGTCCATCTTTTTCATTGATGGTTCATGTGTTATATTGTATTCATAAAAAGATTGTGTCATCATAATACCCTAATCTAGTTTTCAGTTTTCATAAACTATTTACCATGATGTAAGCATTAAATAGAAAGCATGGTTGACTCTCGACTCAATAAACTCTTCTCTCTTATAGTATGGAACAAATGGACATGGATTACTTGCGTCTTTAGAATCGGGAAAGGCTGTGATAAAGTAACATGCATGTTCAAGACTCCAGTCTTTTATAGACTACACGTGTAAACTTTAAAATAGTATCATGTATTAGCTACCATAAGTAGAAACTTTAGACATATAACATACGAAGTAGATTAGATCTAAATACCAAAAAGTGGGGAAAAGGACATCTGGTTGCAGCTAAATTATGAAACATCTTAACATCTTAATACTTGATGCTTGATAATCTTGATAATGAAACTACCCAATGAGATCTCAGTTCCAAAAGTTAATCACAATTTCAGCTAATTTAAGAATATTAGAGAAATGGGAAATACAGTTGATAGCTTTAATTCATGTCCATTATCATATTGTACGCTATAACTAGTTAAGCATATCAACAAGACAATTTTCATTTTGATACTTGCCTCATTAGGAGTCAAATCTACAAGATATTCAAAAGCCTCCGCTTTTTGCATTATTTGAATATATCCAGAACAGTACATGTTCAAGTTGCGTATCAAGTGGTCCTGAAAGTGAATTGTATGTAATTTAAAAGCCCCAGCGGTACATCGTGGAAACGTTGCAACTGTCCCATTTGTAGAGCTTATCTCGAACCCACTTACCCACCTCCAGCTTGATACATGCATATCCTATAGACTAAACTTATCAATTTTCATTTCGTAAGCTACTATTTTAAAGAAACAAAGTTAGTGTAACTCTGAGATACAATATTTGAAGAATTGACTGTGAGATGAAGTTCTGATGTACATATAAGTAGATCTAGTTTAAGTAATGTTAGGGGCTCTCTGTCAAGTAAGCAGGAGCAATCCAAAAGAGTCCTAAGCTATTAGCCCAAACTGCTCTATCCATCAGTCTTGACATAACCATAACCACCTCCTCGTCAATGGTGAAATTGTCACAAGTGAATGGCATGGCTCCCCGACAGGTTGCAGCCATGAAAGACTGCATAGAGTTGCTGAGTGACACTGTTACCAGATGAAAAAAATCTCTTGTAGAGATTAATTGACCTGGTTCCAAAGATTTCGGGCTAGTGACGAGCGACATACAAACATGGGTAAGTGCAGCATTGAAGGATGAAGACACATGCTCTAAAGGGTTTACGAATGACCTGAAAATGAAAAATGTGGTGAGAGGAAAGGTTGGGAACGCTGTTTATTTAACCAGGATCAGCAGATATGCTTCTGTTCATGGATAGTTCACGGCATGTAAAGATACAATGCTTAGACCTTTTTTATTTTAGTGCCCTGGTAGCAATGTGTGAATGTATGGCAAATTGTTTTCTAGCCTTCATTGCAAAGACATTTTTCTATGATAGTATTATAAGCGTCATATTTCTTTCATACGTACTATAAAATGGAAATATAGCCGCGGATAGTTCTAAATATATTATCTAGTTTATAGTTCTAAGTACTGAACATATGGAAGGAACACAAAACTAATAAATGAAATGATATAAAAAAAAGTAGAAGGTTATAGCCAACATTTAGTCTTTCCGTATCAGAATGTAACTAGAATTTATAGTAGGTCATAATTATACATACTGAGTTCTGTAGTAGGCCCTTTCTATTGTACTTTTGAAAGGCTCTTGATGCGAAGATTTGTTTCAAATAAAGAAAGGGGTCCAATCTCGACATCACAAGAACCCTTTGTAGAAACAGGAAGCGATTTCCACAGGTCTTCATAATCTCCAGGATCATAAAATTAAGATCAACAAATCCATAACGAAAAACATCATGTCAAAAATAAAAAGGAATAAAGAAGAAGAGGGGATGCACCCAATAATAATCTGATATGATAAATCGAATGGGTTGGTTGTTACAAGCAGAATTTCCTATCTATTTATACATGCTTGAATTCTGACACTTTACAAAGGGTTTGTGATGGATCTGATAAAACCAACAGACTGTCCTCTTTCATAAAAGTAAAACACAAACTTTTTATAAACCTCACTTCCTAAACCGCCTATCTTTCTAACCTAATAAGGTTTTCGAGGTCTTTGGGCCCAATACAATATAATACAAACATATATTATAAGTACAAGGGCCTGTTAAATAAAATATGTTGCTGTCATTTATTCTTCTTCCTGATGTGTCGACTTGCAGCCCTACAAAGATTAATGGATTATGTTTTTCCAACATATTCCCTGTTGGGCTAAGATTCCAGCATTTGATGTATTTTAAATATTTTGTATTTATGTGTATTTTAACTTAGCAGTATATGCAGGCTAGGACTCTTAGAATAAGGCCTGCAAGTATAGATTAATATGGGCCTAAGGCCACAAACGAATTATAGTTAGGATATATTAGGTTTTGACAGTTAAAACTGTTAAATACAGTTGAAACTGTTATATATGGTTATTGGCAGTTAAACATGAAAAGTCATGCCTTTTCATGGTGACTGTTCATGGCTTATAAATAGGCCAAACTCTGTACCAATTGATATATCAATCCTATTTCAGTTATAGTACATATTGTGTCGTTTGTGTTTCATTATATACCATATTTACCCATTTTAACCCACCAGAATCTCATATCCCAAACACTGGTTTAGCCAGAAAAATGCAGAAACCAAGTTACAATTCTGGAAAGTGGCAAAGGCCATTGAACTACTCATATGGCCAGAACAATAAATGGCATCAGAGCGAAAACCTGGGAAGGCCACCAAGGAGAATTGTGCAGACAGAATTCATACAAAGGAAGAACAAAAGAGACAAGGAGGAGAGGTTTGGCAAGTGTATGAGAGAAATAACAAGGGACTGTAGAGAGATGTTGAGAAAGAAACTGGAGGAAATAGAGGCATATAATTCATCAAAGACAGAGAATAAGATGATCCACTACAATTGCTTCTATTGCAATACAGATGGACATATATCAAGGACATGCCCAAGCAAAATCAAGGATGATGCACTAGGAATCACCCAGAATAAGTACCCTGTGGACAAAAGCATGATTCTATGCATTTAAGATGAGAAATCATGGCTCACTTTGCCACAAAGTGCCATCAAAAGCACAATACAATCATCTGTAAGTTTGAAATATCCTGATTTCATTCATTTTAAGACTAGAGAGATTGTTAAGGGCACAGATGAGGGAACATGGGATGATTATTGGTATGTCAGTGCAACAATAAACAAGCACTTGACATCCAACCTTGATTTCTTTGTAAACATTAAGGAAATATTAAAGAGGAGTTTCTGGTAGATAGGATAGAGGGACAAAAGAAGTTCCTTTTTACTTATGGTATAGGAGAAGTGATAATAAACAATGAGAAGTCTGGATGTATGATTCCAGGGGTACACTATGCCCCTGAGAGCACACTCAACATCCTTTCCATTGACCTTTTAAGGCAACAAGGATTTGAACTTTTATTTGATGGCGGAAAATGTACTTTGGAGTACATGTTCAAAACCAAACTAGGAAGGAAATTAGATGTTGATAAAATGAAGCAGATGCATAATGACTATCTAGATGACTATTTTGAGTCATTAGACAAGGACAGGATAGAAAAGGAGGCAGAGAAGGAAAGACCTTTGGAGGTCATAGAAGAACCAGAAGTACACAACTTCCATGGTTTTGTGGATTTTCTGAATTTGATAAAATCAGACAACATAGACAATAGAGAATGGGACACATACAGAAGCAGGTTTGAGAAGGTATTGGAGTGGTTCTATAAGAACTATCTCAAAAGAGAATTACCAGGAAAGATACCACCAACAATAGATGGCATCACTATCCATCTATTTGATCTTTACAAATTAATGGAGACCATGGGTGGATATTTATCTGTGCACTTTGGATTGGAATTTGGAGTGATTGCTGAGATCCTTGGTCTTACAAGGTCTGATGGAGAAAAGATTAGAAAGTGCTATGAGACTTACTTAGGAGTCTTAGTTTCCCACTACAAAACAGCTAGAGCACCACCACCGGATCCAATACAGAAGGAAGATGGATCAGAAAGCTTGGAAGAATATGATTGGAAGCTTGAAGAAAAGGTTGCAACAGAGGCTGCAAGAAAAGGGAAAGAAAAGATTGAGCACTTTGGGATCTTGTTGGAAGGAGAAGGAGAGCACAAGCAATCAGAGTCTGCACAGAAGGAGAAGGAGAGCCTGACCAAATGCTACAAATGCCAAGACTATGGGCATTATGCATTTGAATGCCCATTGAAGAACAAGAAGAAAATCCAAGACATGTATGCATCATACAATAACTCTGCACCAAAGATAGAAGAAGGAATGGATTCCAACAGCATTTCCAGTGAAGACTTCTACATCATCACTTGAATACACAAGCAAGGATTGACATCAAACCCTTACATCTTAGGGGGGAAATGTTGGGCTAAGATTCCAGCATTTGATGTATTTTAAATATTTTGTATTTATCTGTATTTTAACTTAGCAGTATATGCAGGCTAGGACTCTTAGAATAAGGCCTGCAAGTATAGATTAATATGGGCCTAAGGCCACAAACGAATTATAGTTAGGATATATTAGGTTTTGACAGTTAAAACTGTTAAATACAGTTGGATAATGAAATGTTATATATGGTTATTGGAAGTTAAACATGAAAAGTCATGCCTTTTCGTGGCTGACTGTTGCATGGCTTATTAAATAGCGCCAACTCTGTACCAATTGATATATCAATCCTATTTCAGTTATAGTACATATTGTGTCGTTTGTTTCATTATATACCATATTTACCCATTTTAACCCACCAGAATCTCATATCCCAAACACTGGTTTAGCCAGAAAAAGTTGGATACTTGGATTGAGTGGTTTTTCTAACCCAAGTAACACTTTTTCCCACCACTTGTAATCTTTAGCCTAGCTTCTCCCTAAGTTCTTTTTGTACAAATTGCCGTTTTGCCTCTTTTGTCTGTGAGAGAGAAGAGGTTATAAGATAAGTAGTGGGTGAAAACACTTCTTTCCACTTCATTTATTCAAACATTTAATACCTCTTATTTTCACTTCTTTCAAATACTACGAGGCATGAAGACCCGTGCGATAGACACGGGTTGTGTGTAGTAGTTGTGTGTGTTGGTTTGGTTTGTTTCTTGTTGTAGTCACGTGCGTTGCACACAGGTTACTTCAAATTGTTCATTGGCTATGATTTTTGTGAGTATTGGATTGAGATACTGAATTGTGAATGGAGCATATTGGGCTTTAGCTGATCCCCGATGTTGAGATAGTGAATTGTAAAGGGAGCATATTGGGCTCTAGCTGATCCTCGTATAGTTACATCTCCTGCTATAGCTGCGCAAGTCTGTAAGATAGTAAATAACAAAATATTTTAGCCTATAAACTTTGAAACATCATCAATAATAGTTTATGTATGTGTTCTTTATAAGAACTGTACGTAACAAAAAGATATACCTGGCGTTTGATGTGCCTCAGAAGTTTATCATAGCGGCTCAATGTATCATGAATGATAGTGCTCATCATCGTTCTTTTTGGGGAAACTTTAGAGTATCTTTTCCCAGTTGAAGTGTTTTCTGTTGATACTTTGGGTGCAACTACTTGATCAGATTTGCAATAAACACATAGTAATGTAACAAATAACAGCGAAACAATGTAGTCTTTTCCAACCATATTATAAAAATGTTACAAACAATATTACTACTACTGTTTTGAAGATTAGGGAGAGTGGGTTAAAAAGATTCATTCATTAACGCTATACGGTATTTATAAGAAAATTTCCAACTGTAATATATTTCTTAAACCCATACTAATCATTGACTTTTAACATTATGAATTGGTACAATGGGTACATTTACTAATTAGTTTCATTAACATACGCTATCATTTGTAACTTCACCTTATTGAAGAAGTTTTTGTTGTTAGTTTCATGTAGTCGACTCCTAAAAAATAAAACTTTCAACCGGTCACATGAATTGAAATAATGGGTTATTAAAAAACATAGTTGTCATGAGATTAGTCGGCCCCCCAATGTTGAGTTGGGAAAAAACCTCGAAACATATAGCCAGATAGGGTGGGTCTTAATTAGAATTTTAATCGTCACTATATTCTGTATTTGTTGCAATGTTAGTAGGGTCCTTTTAGAATCAGATTCATATTATGTTTTCCACCTAAGCTCGTATTTAATAATGTAATGTTTTTTTAACTATGTTGTTGAAGGTGATATAATATTTTCTACTTCTTGGTTTGAACGATTTTGGATGTTATAACACGTTTCTTTTCTTCTCCAATAGCTTCCATCGGTTGCGTCTTCTTTCTTTCTTCTTGCTTTTGTAACAAAAAAACGCAGCCATTGTTTCTTTCTTCTTATTTTCCTTCTGATTTTGAATCTGCCTTTCTTTCTTTCTTTCTCTTCTTGTTGGCTGTTTGAATGATGATTGTCACATGAATTGTAGTGTTGTTTGATCCCTTTCGCTCTGATACCACATGTAGAAACAGGAAGCGATTTCCACAGGTCTTCATAATCTCCAGGATCATATTATGATCAAACAAGCATCATGAACATAAACATCATTCAAGAAATAAAAGGAATAAAGAAGAAGATGGGATGAACCCTAATAATAATCTAATATATAAATCGAATAGGTTGGTTGTTACAGCAGAATTCCTATCTATTTATACATGCTGAATCGACACTTTACAAAGGGGTGTGATGGTTCTGAATAAAACAACAGACACGTCCCTTTAATAAAAGTAAAGACATTTCCTTTATAAACCTAACTTCCTATAACAGTCCTATTTTCTAACCTAATAAGGTTTCGGGGTCTGTGGCCCCAATGCTAATAATAGACTTTATAATATAACGTTCGGGCTGTTAATATAATATGTTGTTTCATTTATTCTTCTTTCCTGATGTGTTCGGACTTGAAAGCTCTACTAAGATAATGGATTATGTTTTTCCAACACCTTTACTCGTTACATAAAAACTATCAAAAACATTAGAGGTAATGGAAATCCGGGTTTAGGGTACATTTACTTTTCTGTATGAGTCGAAATAATTAGGTGACTCACGACCTGTTGGACTCAGCTTGACTCGTTTCTTGCCTCTAAGGAACTTACGGTAAGGCTGTCAGGAGGTAACATGTTAATGACTCCAAAACTTTTCACAGCCACACTGTTAAACTCTAAAAATTAGCTGCAGATGTAGAAAGTTTAGGATTGTACACAAGGAGTTGATTAGACCTAAACACCAGAGAGAAGGGAAAAGGGCATTTGATCGTAGCGAAACTAGATATGAAGTTTTTGATATCTTATGATTTGATGTTAATAATCTTTATGATTAGATCACAATTGTTCATCTCTCAGAAACTAAACAATGAGACCTCATCAATCACAGTAAAAAATAATTGAAGCATATCTAACAGAGATAAGGGAAACACAGTTGGCACCTTTAAATGCAGGTCCATACATGTCCATTATTATATTGTAACGTATAAGTTGCTAAGCATATAAAAATCATTCACAGATATTCAAAAGCCTCCAATATTTGGACTATTTGTATATTACCAAAGCCATGTAGACCTGTCCATTTTGTGAATCAAGTGGTCCAAAAAGTGCATTGTAGATATATGGCCCCCGTTGTGTACAACAACATCCATAATTTCTTGAACCCGCTTACTAATATGATTATGTTGTAGTTATGGGTTACACTACTACAATGTAAACAGGCGGTGCCAGAAATTTGCGTTGGGGGGGGGGGCGTAAATAATTTGTATACCTAAAACTGCTGAAAGAATTGATATCAACGAGAATTTAACGACCTACAAGAAGTTTCATACAGGGCCTTAAACCATTAATACTCCCCAGTAAATAATGGGGACCGAATCTTATATAATATAATATAAGATGGTTGACAGTAAGTTTGATGTATGATGCGACAAAATATCAAGTGTGTCATTAGCAAAAGTTGAACAAAACTCAACTATGCAAATACTCTCTCCGTCCTTAAATAAGTGTCCACTATTGACTTTCGAAGTCATTCTTCTTCAACTTTGACCTTAAATTATTTTGTTTGTGTTATATAATACTTGATGAAAATCATATCCATGATAATACATTAAAAACTCAATCCATTCATATATTTTGCATCAAGTATTATACAACACAATCAAAATAATTTAAGGTCAAAGTTGAAGATGAATGACTTTGAAAGTCAATATTAGACACTTATTTAGGGACGGAGAGAATACAATCTTACACAAAACAGAAGTCACTTATTTTTTGGAGTGGCTCGAAAGTCAAAATGCTTCAGTTTTTTTCTCATTGCCACGGTCTCATCGACACACTCGAAACACACGCTTCGCTACTACTCCAAGAAAAAAAAAAACCCTGATCCGCCACCTGAAACTCATGTCTATTTCTATATTCAGCAAAACACCTTGAAGGCTCTTTGGTATAACACTCTCAAATTACAAATGATGCACCGGATGGCCTTATTTTTGACTTTTGTGGTCAAACAACATTTAGGATCAAAACTATATGGTAAAAGAGACGGGTACTGTTCTTTTAAAGATTAGATTACACTTAGTTCAAAGACTACTGGATTTTTATTTGGCGTAAATTACCAAAATGGCCCGTTGGAAAACGTGATAGCATGCCGTGAACCTGCAGATTTTTTTTAGAAATTAAACTTGTAAATCGCGCCCCAATGGTAGCGATTTACATATTGTACACGTGTCGGCACTCGATTGGCTGTAAAAAAAAGTAAATCGCGCCATATGTGTAGCGATTTTCTTTTCTTTTTTTTAAATAGTTTTGCTAGGTTTTTAATATTTTCTAGGGTTTTTTTTGACGAAATGTTTAGTTTCTCTATCTTTGAGCATGTTTTTTCATACCCAACTGTTTGTAAAAATTATTTTTATTTCCTCAAATGTGTTGCCTTTGATGAGCTCTACACAGTTAAGTAAATTTTTAAAAAAATAGTTTTAGTATGAATGAGATATGATGTTGCAAAGTGTGTCAGTTAGGTTAATTTTGAAATTTTTTTAGGGATTCTGTTTTGTAAAAAAAACAATATTCCGTCTATCTTTTCCTATGTTTTTGCATACTGATTAGTAGTTTAAATTTATTTTGATTTCCTCAATTGTGTTGTCTTTGATGAGCTCTACAGAGTTGACGTAAATTTTTTTTAAAATAGTTTTGCTATGCATAAGATATGATGTTGCAAAGTATGTCAGTTGGGTTTATTTTGAAATTTTTTTAGGGTTTTTGTTTTTTAAAAACACAGTATTTCGTCTATCTTTTCTTATGTTTTTGCATATAACTTTTTGTTATTTGCTCATTTGTGTATTCGTTGATTAGGTCACATATTGAATTACAATTTATTAAAAAAATTGTTAATATGTATAAGATGTGATGTTGCAAAGTGTAATTGAAAGCTTAAAATCAACGGTAGTCATTAAAATCATTACAACATGAGAACAACAAGATATCTATTAGATTAAAGGGCCAAGATTATTTAGATGATAAACATAAAAACAACAACAAACAACGACATACATGTTTAGCAAACTGGTGTTAAACAATAATGGTTTTACATATCTCTGTAGTTCGTCATTAATTGTCGCTTTTCTTCCATGCTCCTTAGCAGCTCATCCCTAACGCTTTTCAAGTATACACACTTCTTCATGTCCGCTCCTGTCATGCATCCAAGAGCGTACTTACCATATTCAATTAGTGGGTGATCGTGCAAAACCATTAGATTGTTTATTTCCACCCTACGATCTGTAAACCTATCAGCAAAGCGATGCATCAAGGCTAGAATTTGTTCCTCCAAAATAGCTTCTTCATCTAGTGCTTCTTGTAGTTTTGTAAGGACATTTAACCTAACTTGTTTGTGGGTTACTAGCCATGGTATAAAAAATAGCAGATAGAATTAATAAGTTGTTTGAAAGTTTCTATTTATTGTGAGTAAGAAGTCCCTCAATTTGATGTACCTTGTATTTTATATTACTGAATTAAAAAATATCTTGACGATTTGTTAGATATTTTATCCTAAATTCTCGCGTAATATTAAGTGATAGACCGCATTGTCAGTAAGTTGTCTAATCCGTAGCAGTAAAAAACATGTGTGTTGTCAAATCATGTCCAAAAGCGCGTGTAATTTCTAGTGATAAACAGTATTGTCAGTGAGTTGTCTATTCCGTAGCAGTAAAAAACATGTGTGTTGTTAAATCATGTATTAAATCGCGTGTAATTCATAGTGATAAACCGCATTGTCAGTTAGTTGTCTAATCAGTAGCAGTAAAAAATATGTGTGTTGTCAAATCATGTCCTAAAGCGCGTGTGATTCATAGTGATAAACAGTATTGTTAGTGAGTTGTCTGATACGTAGCAGTAAAAAACATGTGTGTTGTCAAATCATGTACTAAATCGCGTGTAATTCATAGTGATTTACAGTATTGTCAGTGAGTTGTCTAATCCGTAGCAGTTAAAAAGATGTGTGTTGTCAAATCATGTCCTGAATATTGTAAAATGTTCATTGATAAACCAAATTGTCATTGATAATTTTTTTTCTTGATGCAGAATGAATAACAATCACATAGAATTGAAAAAAAAACCCACATACAATCTAGTAGATTGGCAACCTTATTTAACACAATTTAAAAAAAACAACAAACAAACAACAACACACATGGTTGGCCTTGTGATCTTTAGCAACATCATTATATAGTCTATAATGCCATGTAGCTGTTAATGAAGTTTTGTTTTGCAGAAATGCTCCTCAACAATTGTTGTCTTGTTCTGAGTATGTTGTTTGTTGTACAGATATCTGCTTCAAGTGTCATTAGTAGAGCATGCAATCCGTAGGTATTAAGGCTAGTTGTAGGCATACTTTGCAACATTGTTATTTGTACCTGACGGATACACATTTCCTCTGAATAACGATTTAAGTTGCTCAACAACTGTTGTGCAAGTGTTTCCTCATCTTGAATCTCCCTTTGTAGTTTTGAAACAATTGTTTGACGTGCTTCATTTGCAAAGTAAGCCATATAGTTTGTAAATAGAGAGAAGAAGTGTGTGTATGTGTGTGTGTGTGTGTGTGACAGACAAAAGTCTAATGTAGATGATAGGATAGTTGATATAGGGGAAATAGTATGATCAGTCTTTATCAATAGACTGAAATAGTAAAAAAGCTGACAAAGCTCGTACATTTATAAGAGATAATAGACATTTTTCATGGATTGGTAGTTATCAACTGTCAGTGACTTGATATAATAAGATTGGTACGTAATTATTCAATTTATTGAAAAAAGGAACAAAATGTGTACATTTAACAGACTTTGTTTAAACATATTCAGTTACATGAATATTAGTATATATGATTCTTCAAATGTTTACGTTGAACTTCTTTTTAATTTTTCGTTTCTGCATTTGATGTAGATAGCTTAGATCTATCTTTGGTTCTTCCATAGAGCCATTGTTGGGAATCAGCACCGAGCTTATATCTGTCTTTAGACATGATACATTGGTTTCCTCGTCTTCAAAGTGTTCTTGTTCCGCCCATTCAACCATTTGATCAAAAGTGTAATCATTTTGTGTTACCTTCCTTATAATGTCTTCATTTTCACTTGAGTAGTCAGTTATGACATGGTTCATCATTTCTGCCAAGCTAGCATTTGGGAAAATATATTTTGATATAACAAAATTGACACCGATGTGGTCAATGTAAATTTCCAATTTGTACTGCGCTGAAGATATATCAAACATGACATGCATATCATAGTTGTTTCTAAGTTTAACGGTTATTGAAAATCCATTGTGTGGTATTTTGTAATAAAGAGCATGAATCTTTGTACCCAAAATATTAATCAAATATTGTTTCAGATCTTCTAGTTTCAATCTTGGAATGTTGATGTTGAATGTTCCACCGTTGACGTACATCGTGTTATTTGTGTGATCGAGCATCAATTTACCATTATTATGAACCACAAAATTGAAAACGGTTTGCATGTAAGGTGTAGCAGGTTTTGTTTTATTAATAAAACCTAGTTCACCAAGTAATTCATAGTAATCGAATTTTTTTTCTTTCTTTTGTCCATTTGATGTAGATAGCTGAGTGATTCTTCTAGTTTTATTTTAGTTTCTTCAGAAATGACACCTGCAAATGATTCTTCCAATGAACCATTGTTTGGAATCAACACCGTGCTTAAATCTATTTGACTATGAGAAACGAAAATCTGGAGCTTCCCAGCAACTTTTGCAATGTCATACATAACATTAGTATGATAATCATTTTTAATTTGTTTCATACCTGATAACGTGTAGTATGGTGGCAACATGTAATAAAGAGTAGTGAATCTTCTCGGTATTTTCCATGTTAGATAGCTAACCGTATCTTCAAAATCCATTTGAAAAACGCGAATATTCAATACTGAACCATCTTGGTATGTTAGGGGGTTGAGTTTAAATTCTCCGTTGTGGTTTACATCAAACTCGAAAGTAGTATTTGATGACGTCGACATTTTTGGAAAGTAAGAAGTGTTAATTGAAATAAAAATGTTGAAAATATTTAGTTGTATACATGTCTATATATATTAGTTGGACATCAAAAAGTTGATAAGTCTTTTTTGTCAGAATATATCATTTTATTATTGTTGCACACTAAAACAAGGAAATTCAATGGTACAAAAAATGATAAAAAATTATTTCTAAGTAACTAGTCAAATAACTTTTTTGAACAAGAAGGTTTTTCTTGATTCTCTGTTTTGTTTTTCTCATCTTTGTGCTGCTCTGCGACGACCAGTGTGGATAGCTCCACCCGAGAAACGTACACATGTAGTCGGTTATGTTGAGTATACATGAGTATCCTGTCCCGCTCTTGTATAGCATCAGCCAATGGTACAAGACCTGAATCAAAACTACAATTAGGTTTCTTTATATAAAGAAACGTTGGGGAGTTTTGATCGTAACCCAAATTGTTTGTTAATATTAATTTAACTTGATCTGTTGAAAATGTGTCCAACTCTACCGGATCCACTGTAGCAACCATCTCACCAACAAATTCTCTTCCCGGCGGACTAGTGAACCTTCCATAATGGTGTAGTAGGACCTTAAATGTCATTTTTTGAAATTTTTAATGAATTAAAGAAAACTTTAATGTTGTTGTTCAAGCTGAACCACAAAGTATGTGGTTTATATAGTGTTTACTGTTTTTTCATTTACTGATTGAGTTGTCCAATATGTCATTGATTTGTCATATCCATATCAAAAATCGCGTAAAATACATAGTGATCAACACAGTGTCAGGGAGTTGTCAAATCAATGTTTATATTTGTGATTCAGTTGTTAATTGTATTTTCGCTATTAAGTTTAATTGACAATGAAATATATTACATCATTAAAATCATACATTATAATTTAACAACAAACCAACATAAATCATAAAAAACACACAATTCTTTATTGCCCAAAATAGTTAAACCAACTATTTGAACCATTTGTGTTTAGATCATCTAGATGTTGCGCATCATATTGCTGAGAATTGTATTGTTCATACATCTGAGATGATTCTGTTTGATGTCCATCATATGCCTGAGATGTGTTTGTGAAATGTTGGTCGTAAGGTTGTGTTGTGTATTGGTTAAAAGTATGGAAAGTGTTGTCATAGTGTTGATTTGGGTCATAGAATGATGGTTCGTTGTTTCGTAGAATATCTTGAACATTCTGTGTACGAATGTTTCCAGGCGGTTCAACGACAAAGGGTTTATTGCATTGATCACGTCTGTGTCCTGCCTGTGTGCATCTGCTACAATGGATTACTCTTGGCTCCTCTCCTTGAGACTGTATACGCTTTGTATTTTTAGGACGACCGGGTTGTGGGTTGTCCATGCGAGGAGGAATAGCTTTTTGAATATTTTGTGGAAATTCCCATTGTTGCATATTTCCAAGGAAATGAATTGATTCTGAATAAGTGCCTTGATATTTTGGTTTTTTAAACCAATCTGATACATATTGGACACAATCCGTCATACCCAAAAACCGTGTCACAACGATTACGTGACCACACGGAATCCCTGAAAGCTGCCATTTACGACATTCACAAGTGCCTGCTTGTAAGTTGACTTCACGAATATATTGACCGTCTGAAACTTCATATTGATATTCGTTGACACCTTTAACAACCCATTTTGTGCTTTTCATGCTTTTTTTCCCACTTTGTGTGCTGCCCAGTCAGTTATTTCGTATGTCATGTTTGCTAAAAGAATTCATAAACTAGAATCAATATAGCAATTGTTATTCAAAAAAAATAGTTGTAGATTAGGTTTAGAGAGAGAATAATACCAGCCAGTTTTCGACGTTTATAGTACCATTGTTTCACCATCGCACGATATGTCTCTGCTAACTTTAACACAGGCTCTTTTCTATATATCACACTGCAAGCATTGACAGACTCTACATTATTTGATGTCATATAATTATATCGAATAAGTGGGCAATGCACCCTTGACCATCTTTCAGGACGAGCGTCACAAAGCTTTTTGTATGCATCCGGATGAACAATTTGTAGTAGGTTCATGCTGGCTGCAAAGTCTTCTCGTGTATATGCCTTGCATATTTTCCAGAACAAATCTTTTCTTTTTTTGTTTTTCAACGATAGGTTCATCATAAGATGACGACAACATATATCATGAAATGCTAAGGGAATTCATTTTGTACTGCCAAAGCTATAGCAACATGCCTGTCAGAAATGATTAGTAAATTTGGGTTATCACCAATGCATTCTCTGAGTACGGACATCCACCATGACCAACATGGACCTGTTTCCCCTTTGCATATACCAAATACAATTGGCACAATCTGATTGTTTACATCCATGGCCACAGCCACCAGATTTGTTCCCTTGTAGAGACCCTTTAAATGCGCAGCATCGATCATAAGAACAGGGCGTAGATAATTGAGGAACGTACGAATCTGAAATAAAACATTATAAACATACTTTCGTGATGTAGTATAACTATATTATTTAGAATATGTTAAGCATCACTTACAGAAGCACCAATGGCAATGAATAACATCTCGAAAACCCCTTTTTCATCTGTTTTGATACGTGTTATTGTCCCTTCGTTTTTTTGTTCTAGGTCATAACAATAATACGGGAGAATTTAAAATGCTTCGTACGGTGAACCCCTTATCTGTTGTATACCGTAGTCCTTCCCTATCCATGCTTGTTGGTAAGATATATGTATTTTATATTCTTTCAAAATATCTTTTTGTATATCTTTCCCTCTTAAAACTCGCGACCTATCTTGTAATTTTGGAGTGAGAAGGTGAGCAATTACCTTTTTGTTTGCGTTTCGATGGTTAGGATATGTTTGAGTTTTGGGACACGTGTGTGTATCATCAAGATGTGTAATGTAATATTGACCTGTATTATTCCATAGTCTAGCCCGAAGCTTCCAATCACATTGGTTAAACTGATAGCATTTTAACTCACACCTACCCGGGCCTGACCTATCTACTAAAAATTGGAACCTATCGTTTAAAGCTTTCAACCTAACAGCCAACACTAAAGCTTCTTTATTGTCAAAAATATTACCCTTTTTAACTTCTGATTGTTGACTATACTGTTTTGAAATGATAGGTTTTGACTTGTAAACTGGTGTATCTGGAATTTCAGGCTTAAATGACATGAAGTTGTTCCATTTATGAAAGTTGTTATGGGGGTTTTCATCTACCCCATCATCAGAATCATTATTTTCATCTACGTATGCTTCGTTTGATCTGAAGGCAAATGAGGATTCTGGATTTGTGTGATAAGGCTCATTTTTACAGATGGATTCATTCATTTGAAAATAATTTTGTCCTAAATCAAAAGATAGACCATTGTTGAAAACAGACGTATTGTTAAAATTATTATTCAAATGAGTTGCGTTTATGTCTTGATTAGATGGGCCGTTGTTTTCAAAAGTTGTTGTTTCAAAAAAATTAAAGAACTTATTGTTTTGATTGTTTTGACGTTCAGAAACAAACAAATGTGCGAACTCATCCTCTGAATTACAAGCACATTCAACGAAAAATTGTACCTCAGCGTCGTCTGTGATATCAACGGTATAGTCAAACGAAGAGAGCTTAAACGATAAATTTATTTGAGAATTTGCTTCCAAATTGAATTTCTTCATCATCATTTCATGTAACATTGAGTACGTCAATTCTTCTGACATTATGGCACCTCGTTGTGTTTCATTATAATGAATTAAGCACTTGAAGGTTCTTATATTTGACGACATATTTATTTTTGTGATTAAGTTTAAGATGTTATAACCTCATGTTGGTTTGAATATATATATATATATATATATATAGTCAAAGAAAAGTCAGAATAATTTAGTAGATCGCTACAATATTGAAGTGATCTAGTCCATGTCATAGACCAAATTAGCTACATGCTAAAAGGATCAAGAACGACACCTGAAACAATCGCAACGCACGTTCCTCAAGCATACGCCAAGGTTATTTCTTAAAATCTACGCTTACAAAAATTTAACAAGCCACCAAGGCAAAATTCTTTCACTTTTCAAAAACATGCCCATCCGGGTCTCCAAAACCAAACACTTGAACCTAGCTTCGAAGCCTGAGTACAAGGTTACATGGCAGTACATACAGAAATGATGGAAAGGTTCGAGGAAGCCATCTTTAAGCAAAGAGAGGAAATCAACGACAGAATGGCAAAAATGTTTGGGCTTTTGAAGTAACTTACAACAAGTAGGACTCCGGAAAAGGTATTGGTAAGAGAAGAGGTTAGACACCCCGTCACTAAGAATGTTAACGCCATCTCCCTTGTTAAAATGAGGAAGGAGAAGAATACTGAGAACAACGAGATTGTTGACAAAAACGTTATAGAACTTAGTAAATTAAATATAGTAGAGCCTTAAGAAGTAGTCGATGTAAAGGAAGAAGTTAAAAACAGAACTGATAATGAGGATATCAGGA
>BQNB010000061.1:32767-140069 GCA_026074375.1 Tanacetum coccineum
AATACACTTGTTTGATCTATACAAACTTGTGGAAGGACTTGGAGGATATCTGAGTGTTTATTTTGGACAAGAGTTTGACACAATTGGAGAAATTTTGGGACTGTCAAAGGGAAATGGAGAAGAGATTAAAAGATGCTACATTCAATATTTGGATGTTTTCACTTCCTACTTCAAAACTGCAAGGGCACCACAACAAGGATACAATACTATTCTTGAAGAATCTACAAGACAGATTGAAGAAGGCAAAGACAGAGATTGTCTTATGTCTCACCAATGGGATTTTAGTGAGACTGGTGCACCCACAGGAAGGACTGCAAGGACTGCAGTTCAAAAGGGAAAAGGAAAAGTGGAACATTTTGGTGTCAAATTAGAAGACACGGAATAAGGAGAAGACAGTCAAGAACAACCAACTCTATCACACTCTACAAGGACACAAAACCTACAAGGAATGATCTTAGGACCATCAACTTCAAGGATAACAAGCAATGAAGATTCAGGAAGTAATACAAGTGATGATTTTACCATCATCACTTGAAATCAAGCAAGGAGCAAGCATCAGAAGGTTTATGATCTTAGGGAGGTGACTGTTGGAGAATAAGATCATAAAAAACCTTCATTATATTATTAGTCTATGTAATAAAACCTTAGTATATGTTTTTATTAAATAATGCAGACCAAGTGTACATAAGATAAAATGTCTGTAGGATTCCTAGAATGGGTCACATGTCAAATTAGACCCATATGACAGTTGATTAGTTATTATGGTTATATGACAGTTATGTCTGAAAAGGTGTGTCTATTCATGAACCATTGCAACTTTTCATGACACCTTTTCAGAATGTATATATAGTTTGTAATCCTAACAATTCGAATTATTCAAAGTAATACAAGTATATTACCTTTATTCTGCCATATTTCTGTTTTTACCCATTTTTACACTCTATCTTGCATACTATCCCAAACACCCTTTTCTGCAAACTTCACCATGGCTAGAACATACCCCTTCTCAGAATCTAAGTGGTCAAGGCCTTACATTTTTACACTCTATTGGGCCGAAACCCAAAATATTGGGCTAATCCCAAACCCGCTGTAAATGACAGTTAAATAACTGTAAAACAGTTATTTTTACCAAGGGACGCGACTGTTACTCGCACCCTTTCATGTAGTATAAATATGTAACGATTGTAAATATCAAAAGATGATGACAGATTCAGATTTATAAAACTTTACATTTTGGTATATTTTGATTACGAGTTAGAATTTAGATCCAACATTTGGCATCAGAGCTTTTGGTATTTTAAACCAAATCATCATATACCGTTTTTAGAAAATCATCACTGTGTTCCCGGTTTCGAATCTAAAGAACAAACCGCACCAATTTTTTCAAGAAAAACAGTTTGCAATTAACAAAACACAATCAGAAAATCATTTCGTGTTTTATCAAACTTCCGTATCAGGAGAATCCAACGATTGCCACCAAGTGAATACTCACTGGCAACAAAAGGGTTTCATCCCTGCAAACTATTATCAAGATCAATAACAGGAAAAATATACCCCGAAAAAAATAAAGTCTCAGGCACGGTACAAATTTCTCACAGATTCGAAACAAAGAAAAACCACATAAATTGGATAACAAAAGTCATCACAAAGGGACGAAACTCAAAAATCATCAAAAGAGGAACAAACACACCTTTTGAAGATTTATTAATCGAAACCCTCAACAGAATCATCACCGATTCTAGTTATCCAAAGAAAACCCCAATCTTGCGGCGGTTTTATCAAGATCCCTAAATTGTAGCGAAACCCTAATTTTCGCACAATCAAATTGAGGAATCCGTGGTTACGAACACAAGAAGGGGAAGAGCGATTAAAATCGCCATCTAAATCGCCGGTCAATCACCAGAGAAGAAAAGGAGAAAGACCAGAGAGCCTCAAGGAGACGAACTCCCAAGAGACGAACTCCCCAAAAACAAAAGAGAGGCGGTCACATAATAGCAAAAGGGACACAAGGGTTATTTAACCCTAACAGGTTTTACAAAAAAAAACCTTTCACCCCCTCCACTTTTTCATTTTCTATATATATCATTTTTAAGTTATATATAGATATATAGTTTTAGGCTTTTAGAAAAGTTACCCCCCTTAATTTTAAGTTTGTAACTTTTCCTAAACCCGTAGATAGAAATATAGTAACCTAGTGATTACACTGCTTACTATATCGAGAGAATAATTTAAGGAGTAATTAACCTTAGGTTATTCGACTTTAGAATATAAAATCCCCAAGGATAGTTTTTTTTGGAAGAAAACTAGTCCCCGTTAAGTTTGATAGCCTGTAAGGCACAAAACCAGAGTACTCACCACAAAATCCGACACCCGAGTGTTTAGATTATTTTATTTAGTGATTTTATTTAATATCCTAGAGACATATGACGACAAAGAAAGTGGATATAGTTCAAAAAAATGGAAATTAGTACCACCAGTACACCACAATTCAATGTCCATATGCTAAAACCCTCGAATTACTCATTAAGACGCTATTCAATGCAAACTTCAGTCTAAAGCAAAAGGGTTATGGAAATGATTACAACCATCAATGAAATACAAACTAAGCAGACAACACAAAAAGATAAGACTGCTATCGCATTCTACATTCTCAAGCCTACCAGAATGAACACTTGTTCAAATCACAAAACATAAAACCGCGAAAGCCATATGGGACGCCCTGAAAACTAGACCATAAAGGTACAGAAGAGAGAGTTCCAACACACAACTGGGTTTAAACACAAAAATCCGACGTTGGAAAATGTTACAATCATGCATGAACCGAGATCACCATCGAAACCTTCACCGCACAACTAACAACCTTAGTAAACTTAAGCAACACACGGCTAAGGCACACAATGTATGACTCAAACAGCTAGTACCTAACTACTAAATGCCATACCCGAGTCAGGTATATGCAGAAATAGTTGTCGTCAATAAGCTATGACTCACTAATTGAGTAGAAAGGACTTTAGAAGACAAGCAATTGGGAAGCACTTAAACTTATCGATAGAAAAAGTAAGCTACATATAGAGAGGCAGTTACGAGTAGACTATCAAATTCTGAGATGTTCACACACTCATGAAGGCCAAGGAAAACCTTTTAGAGAACGTGGCTCGGGCAGAAGCAATTTACCAAATCACGAGGCCAGAAACAAAGCCAGACGTGCAATCAAAAGCACTTGACAAACACACTGGGAATCATCACAAAATAAAAGCCAACAAAGAAACAGACAGCCTCTCAATAAATTTCTCATGAATAAGAGTAAAGGTGCTTATGCTTCAAATGCAAGGAGTATGGGCATTTTGCAAACAAATGTCCATCAAAGAAAAAAACAACCAATTCTTATGAAGAAGACTTTAGGACAACCATACATACTTATGGCAACCAGTGAATAAGCACCAGGAACGTCTCATTACCAAGAAGAATCACGAAAAAGCAAGAATGGAAGGAAATTCCCACTTCGGCAATCAAAGTGGACATATCACACATTGAACAACAAGGAGATTCGCCTAAATAACTTATTAAATACTAATCATACATAAATTCTATTAATAGTTTTAATACAAATAAGTAACGAAATAAGTACCCAATCAACAACACTCCATGCTGGATACGGACGCGTTGACCCATCCAATGTTCCAATACTGTGTTGGTCCGTCTCTAACATAAAACGTTGATTTTCCGGATGTACACTTACTGTATTTGTATACGCCACTGTCCACGGGTCATCACTACGCCTAAGCCTAATTAAGAGCTCCATCCACGAGTTCATGTGCTGATTAGAAACAAAGTAAAAAAATAAATAGATGTTATTGGGTAAAAATATAAATAACTCATGTATTAATCTTGTATTAATAAACTTACCTCTGAGGACAACCAACCCACTGGAGTGCGCGAATCAATGGCAGGCTTACACAAATGTGGAACTAGTTGTTGCCAAAAGGTCACTGGAACTGAATAACCCTTCATATAACAATCTAAATAAATATCTTCGGGGTTATTTAAAAATTCTGTGTAAGTAACATAATTTTCTCGTTTCACCTACAAAATCAGGTTAATAACCAATATCAATGCACATACTTTCATTCGTTTATTTATTAATTTATATACTAGACTATCAATTACCTTCTCAGGGTCCACGTTTTCATACACTAGGTAATTACCAGTGAATCGGCCACCCAAATAAACAACGTCATCGCCTCCTTCATTTTCATCATCAAGCGCACTCCAAAGATTCAAAGGTGATAAATTAGCCTTCTTGACATTATTCTTATTTTTATTACCACGTTGCTTGGGTAAAACAGTAGTAGCAGGCTGTTCCATGTATGGACTACGTTTATAAAAGCTAGGACGTTGTTCCCTCTTTCCTCGATTCAGTATATTCTAAAAAAAATCAATTAATAAACATTTATTACTTCATGATGGTTAGTATCATATAATCATATTCGTATATAAATTTTGCATTACCTGGTTAAATAAGCCAGCAGCATCATGATGCCTCTCAATAGAGGGTTGCAAATTTGGATTATAAGTACCAGGATGCGAGGGGAAAGCGGGTTGCCAATAAGGAGTGGCTGACTGCGCCGGCATGTGGCTTTGCCAATTTGATGGACCTACTTGAGCCGACATCTGTGCTTGCCAATTTGAAGAACCATGTTGTGACGGCCGTGGTGTTTGCCAATGCGTTGGCGTACCGATATTGAAAAATGAGCTGCTGTTTGGATGTGTCTGAAATGGTGAAGGAACACCCTGTCGACACCCATAAAATAAACAAAAATCAAGTACTTATTTTTCCTTAAATTAAATGCACAAAAATTGTTTACTTAATTTAAATTATATTAAATGTACAAAATTTATACCTGCTTGCTTGGGAATTGACTTAAATCGCTTATCCCATAATGTTGGCTCACAATTATCGGTTCTTTATTTGCTGGTCGCACCTGCTCAACATTCATATCCTCCATAAATTTATGCATTTTTTCAAACATTTCTAGCTGTTTAGCTTCGTTTCTTTTTATTTCTTCAATTTCTTTTTTTTGTTTGTCAAGGTCTCTTTTTTGTTCCTCTAATTGTCGATACAATTCAGAGGGAACTTCATACATATTTTGACGGTTGACATGACGAGGTACTCGTTCAGCTACACCAATACGGCCGTCAAAGTATGCCCTACTAGAAATCCACCAGTCCGATCGAGCCTCGGTCTCGTCTGGTGTCAATCTTTCAGCTGGCAGATTTCCCTTAAAATGAAATAAAGGAAATTAATTATGAATTATATAACATAATCAACTTAATAAACTATAAAATTAGATGAAACTCACATGAAAAAAACCATCAACCATGCTTCCCAAAAACTTTCCCTTTCTTTTCCAAGCAGCAACTCTAGGATACCGATTGTAACGATAATAATATCTAGTCGCCGTTACTCGGAAAGACTCCAAAATCCAAGTCTAAAGAAAAAAAACATTGCTTTAATTATTATACATTATACATGTTACTTAAATGCCGAATTAAATATTAATAAAATAAATTATGGCATACCTTAAATGCCCAAGTATATCCAAAGATCGAATAGGAGTTGATTTCAATTTCACTTGTCGGTTGAGTGGCATATAATTTAGGACAACGTTTAACGTTTGCATTCTTCAGTTGGGAGTACAACGTCGGCCACACGTACGAACCCCAAGGATAGTTGTCCCAACCTACCCTATCATTGGCTAACCTTAACAACCATGTAGGGATTCTACGTTTACCCTCCACACCTAATAAAACAAGTTGCAATATACCTAGACAACAGAGGCTAACAGCATCGTCGTCATCTAATCTGTAAAACCTAAAAATCTCAACAAGTGTAAAATTACCAAAATACCCCTAATGCAAGAAAAGTACATAAAAGCATGCATAAATTTCATTTTAATTCTAGAAATTATAAAAATACAACATATGACAATTATGAAATTTATGTAAGATTAAAATACCTTATATTTTGTAAGAAAAATAATAAATATTTATGTATATATAATTTATGCCGAATTAATTGTATTTATTTAATTATTTATACATTACAATTTATATAAAATAAATATGGATAATTACAAAATAAATATTTGCAAGTTAAAAATCAGATTTAGTCCATTTAGAAAGCCCTAAAATTCGGCCAAACTATCTAATATATTTCTTTTATACATTTTTATTTGTTTAATCCCTAAAACAAAAACCACCGAAACCCTAATTGAATAAAAAGAGGCGGCACAAAATTTTTCAAGGGCAAGGACCATTTTTATAAGGTGTTTGGGAGATCAAGGAAGGTGGGAAAAATAGTGGGAAGATTGTAGAGTACTTGGTTTGATCGTGGTAATTATTTTGGGTTCGAATTACAAACCGGGTACAAATAATTCATCAAATCATCAAGGATCATCAAGGGTATTTTTGTATCTCATTTTTCATCATGTTTTCTTCATTCAATGTATAATAAACATAGGAACAATATTTCAAGCATGTTATATTGATCGTAGAAAATTGAAACAAGTTAGAAACCCTAATTTCGAATAATTATGAAATGGCAAATCAATTGTTTGTACACTTGATTTTATATCTTTTTATAAGGTTGTAAAGATCAATATGTAACTCAACAATTTGTTGGATCGAAAATTCTAGAAGAGATTCTAATAATTATCTTATTTATCTTGGGTTGCCGATTTGCAATAAAGTGGAAAAAAGGGAAGAAAAGTGATAAAATAAATTAGGGTTAGGTTTTTGATAATTTTCCAGGTTCAGAGGTAATGCAAATTGCTTGGGGTAATAAATTGTGTTGAGCGATGGTAAAACATCAAATTTCAGCGGTTTTGTTGATTTATTTAACTTAGCCGAATTCTGATTTCTAAAGTTCAAAGGGGAATTTGTAATTTCAGGCAAACTATGAGGTCTGTTTTAAAACACATGTTAATTATCACTTATTATAATTCTGTATCAAAAAATAAGTTGGTGGGGTATAAAATGTCATGTTTGATAATAAGTTTATGGATTAAAAATGGTTTAATTACATAAAATAAGTAATTAAAATTAATTAATCTATCTAATACTCATGAGGAACTGACTGGATTACTCTAATAATAACTATAATAATTAACATCTATTATATGGCTCTGAAACAACAACTACATAATATTAAAGGATACTACAACCTTATAGGCTTCTATATACTAATTAATGTTAGTCCGGACTCTACTTCTATCTATGATTATAGTAATATAAAGGTGCCCTACGAACAACATAAAAAACCAATAAGACTTAACCTCATTATACATTACTTATATCACTTACTCTTTACTATACTTTACTACTATTATACTTCTAGGAAGTGTGGCATCAAAAAGGTAAGGTTGCCCATCGTGCCGTTAAGGTGGAGCCAAACTAGGTATCCACCACGTTGCCTAAAAAAATGTGTGACACCTCACAGACTTTAAGTGGTGCAATCAGCTCACTACTATGTATCACTTTTTACTAGGTGCCTTTACATATAGGTCTTGCTCTCATCACAGCGAGTAAAGCCCTAACATCAATGACTTACAACTTGATATTCGCTCACTCAAGGTGAGTTCATAGCCCCACGTTTTACATGATTTGTTTTATAAGTTTTTGGGGTGAGAAACATGCACTGTTTTATAATTGGACACAAGTGGATAAGTTTTACATTATGATTACGTGTTGCCTAAGTAGCGATAACCCTAGTTGAGCCCATTATCATGAACTGTCAGTTACTGGATTGTGAGCGCGAATGTTATGAATAGATCTATTGGGATTGACATCCCCGTTCGGGTGATTAGCTATCACTGGGCAAACGAACGTATACCATGTCGAACATAGGATGTTGCGGGTTAGAACATCATCACGGGCAATGTAGGCCATTTATATGGTATTCATTTATGTCGAGCTTCAGTGTCATGAGCTTAGGGCAACGTAATTACATTTATATGATGTCTGCATCTGTTGCATTATCATACACTTGGGAAATCTTGTGGTCCTACAATATACGATTTATCAAACCTATGAATTCACCAACATTATTGTTGACGTTTTAAAGCAATGTTTTTCAGGAGGTCAATAAGCACGAGGTGCAAGGGATACATTGGTGGTTTTGATTTGGATATCATGCATTAAAGATTTTGTCGCATTACATTTTGTATATCTGTTATGGGCTAGAAATCTTTGTATTTTGAACAAGTGAACAAGTGAAGCTTCGGGCTTATGTAACAAATACTTTGTTAAATCCAATGTATCGGTTTTAAACGACTTTTTGGTCGTTCTATATATATCTTGTGTTATTGATCTATGAAGTAACACGCCCCGGACCCTTATTCCGCTGCGACCCAATTTGGGGGTGTTACAGATTGGTATCAAGAGCCAAGGTTATAGAGAACCAGGTCAAATGTTTTTGCTGGACTATAACCGTTTTCAAACATTGCATACACACAAAGGGGTTTGCACGGGGCATACATACGTGCATACATTCATACATACACTAGTTGTTGCATTAGTTGGTTATACTAGATGCATTTATAATTGATATACGTATTTATATTATACTACGTATATACCATACCAGTCTTATATAATATAGTTATATAAGTTATTTTTGCTTGTTACAGCAGTTATGTCGTCTGATTCCGCGGTTACCTATACTTCCGTCCACTCTGAGGCACGATCTTGGAGTATCCCGTCTGAGGATCCTTACGAGGAGGCTGCCCGATAGTTGTTGGAGCAGGCACCACGTCCTTCAGAGTATGTACCTGATCCCATGGAGCTAGAGGATTATGTACCCGTGTACATTCCTGAGCTTGAGCACCCTAAGGATTTAGTGCCAGCTGAGGATGAGGCACCTATAGAGCCATACATTACTGAGGTTTCTTTTGCACCTACACTGCCACTACCACCACCATCCCTTCTACCCACACTTATCCGACCCCCACATACTAGAGTAGCCATGGCTTAGAGGAGAGCTACAGCACCATCCATATATCATTCACTACTTCAGAGCAGGGATGCCATTATTATTACCTATACCACTACCTGCACCATCCACTAGCCGCAGACCTGACATTCCCGAGGCTGACACGCCACCTCGGAAGAGGCTACTACTTACTGCTCCTACACCTAGGGTTGAGGTTAGGGAGAGCTCTGCTGCTGCTGCTGCTAGACAGCCAGGATCTACTATGGCCCGCAGCATCGATCATAGTTTTGTAGACACTGTGGATACCAGGGTTTGAGATACTGAGAAGAGGACTATGGCCGCCGTAGAGGTGGTCAACCTGAGGGTCAGTTACCAGGCAGATGTTTGCAGGAGAGAGAGTTTGGGGTTTTATTCATGACATCAAGAGGCCCAGGAGGACTGGGCTGCCGTGAGAGCTGAGATTAAGATATTGAGGAGAGAGAGGCTTGCTTACGAGCAAGAGAGCATCGAGACCCGTCAGGCCTTGGCTAGGTCTGAGGCTTACAGCAAGGCACTAGAGGCACGAATTAGAGTGTTAGAGACTCAGGCGTATCGCCACGAGTAGCAACGTTTGGAAGCAGATGATCGTGCTATTGAGCATATCATACGTACCCAGGCTTTGGAGGCTGGAGCACGTGTTGACACCTTAGAAGACACTGGTAGTAGTTCCTAAGTTTACCTTTCTATCATATTGTAGCTATACTATATAGCCTGCTAAGCTTTTATGGGTTACTCCCAGCTAGCAGACTATATAGATCTTTTGTTTCTGTTTAGCTATCATGTATAGCCTACTAAGTATCAAATCAAGTGATCTCACTAGCTCACACTCAAGAGGAGACATGTCAGCAATGGTAAATCCGCCCCACCCTTCGCCCCCCCCGCCGAATATGGGTCGTTTTGTGCTAAAACACTCATCTCTCAAGAAGCACAATGGACATCCCAAAAGGGAATGACACGCTGGCAATCTTTAGTGTCTACAATTTGATCAAACGGCGTTCGAATTCAATCCCCAGTGATATAAGAAATCCAAGGGATGATTAAGAGGGCGGTGGGCTAAGGCTATAAGTGGGCTTAAAAGGATCCGGTGTCTTGAGGGGTTTTTGGGCCCATTAAGGTTTTTAAGGCCCAATAAGAGGTGAGGGGCTATTTTTGGACTTTAGTGAAACTTGGAGGGTGAAAATGGAATATTGTGGGTTTTGTTGACTTTTGTTGACCATGATTTGACCATTTTGACTGGAGGGTTTGCTTTTCCTGGCTTTGTTCCGGCTTTTCTTGTAGTTTCTCTTTTCGATCTCGTGTCCGTGCTTGCTTGTTTTTGACTGTTTTATTGTGATTTTTCATAAATTCATTCCTGCACACAAAACACAAATACAAGCACATTGTTGCTATTTTTTTGGTCTGTTTTGGGTTTATTTGGGCCATTTTAAGCATAAATGGATATGTGTATTTTACACTTATCAATGTCCATCTCATCATCCTCATCATCCTCTGATGACCCCTCCTCGTCATCGTTGTCATCTCCTCCATCGGCAGGATAATCAACAGGATCCTCCTTGGGGTCCTTATCGTCATCCTCCTCCGGGTCCGCCTCAGGATCGGACTCTAGGACATAGTCAGGTGACTGAGCAGTGGGTGAGGCATCCTCAGTATATGGCTGATCCTCAGCAACAATCTCATCATCAGCATGCTCTAGGCCTGGAACATAATCTGGCGAAGGTGGTGCCTGCTTTGGCTCAGCTGGGCCAGGCACGTATCTGGATGGAGGGTGTGGCTGAGGGCGGCCTCCACGTATGGGTCCTCTGGCATCCCAGGCAGCTCAAGGTACTCGTGATCATCGGCTCTCGGTGATCCTATGTCTGATAAACCCTTAAATAGGCTGGAAACCTCCGTGTATGTAACCCCCGATTCATCCGAATCTGACATGACTGAATCTGAAAATTCAAAATAGCTTATATTAGTATTTAGTATAAGACTCTTATAGTAATATACATTTATATCATAACATGTATATCAATTATGAATGCATCTAGTCCAACCAACTATGCTACAGTAGTGTATGCAATGCATGTTGACATATGGATGTCCCGTGTTAAACCTCTTTGTTGAATTCGATGTTTGAAAACGGTTATAAGTCCCAGCAAAATCACTTTTGACCTGGTTCTCTATAACCTTGGCTCTTATGATACAATCTTGACACCCCCAAATTGGGTCGCAGCGGAATAAGGGTCCGGGGCGTGTTACTTCATAGTTCAATAACACAAGATGTATATAGAAGACAAAAGTCGTTTTTAAAACTTGATCATTCTCATTTGGAATTAACAAAGTTTATTTGTTACATAGCCGTAGCTTCCACTTGTCCACTTGTTCAAAATACAAAGATTTCTAGCCCTTAGCAGTTATACTAAATTTAATGCGACAAAATCTTTATGCATGATACCAAATTCAAAACCACCAATGTATCCCTATTCACCTCGTTGCTTACTGTATCACTCCTGAAAAAACATTGCTTTAGAACGTAACAATGATGTTGGTGATATTCATGGTTTGATAAATCGTTTATTGTAGGACCACATGATTTCCCAAGTGTGATGATAAGTGCAACAGATGCTAACATCATTATAAATGTAATTACGTTGCCTTAAGCTCATGACCACTTGAAGCTCGACATAATGAATACCATATTACATGGCTACTTTGCCGTGATGATTGTTCTAACCGCAACATCCTTTGTTCTCCAATGTATTCGTTGTTTGCCTGTGATTGCACATTCACCTCCGAACGGGGATTGGCAATCCAAATATATTCTATTCATAAACATTCGCGCTCACAATTCCAGTAACTGACAGTTTCATGATAATGGGCTTCAACTAGGGTAATCGCGTAGTAGGAGCAAAAAGTAATCTTAATATGAAACTTAAACCACTTGTGTCCAGGTATAAATACATTTGATGGTTCTCAACCAATTAATCTTATAAAAGCATAAGCATGTAAAACGATTGGGCTATTGTACTCACCTGGAGGTGAGCGATTTAACAACGGTATATCCCGATAATGCGGTCACATAATCGGTTCATATGCAACCTATTTAAATTAAGGTCGTATAAGTACTAATCACATTGGGTAATTACTACCATGCATAATTCTATATAGCTAATCACCATCTAATTGTTTTCGTGAAATCATGTTTATAAAGTTAAAACGTTTATAAACACACTTTTGGTAAAAACGACATAACTTTCACGTTTCAAGTCCGTTTGAGGTGTTTCTTGCGCTCACATTTTCGTATTGAGTCGAGTTATCAAAATTTGACATTTTCAAATTTTGACCCCTACTGGTGAACAGTAACTTTTACTAGTCACACCAGATATAAGTTTACTTATATCGTTTTTGTTGTCGTAAAACCCGTAAATGTCGTATTTTCTTCGTTGTAGCTCTGTGTTTAGCGATTCTTTCGAGCACGTTCTCGTAATTGAAAGTTCTATGATTTATGAGGTTTACAAATAATAAAAGTTTCTGTCGATGAATAGTAACTTTTATAAAAATTGTTTTATAAAAGTATTAATTGTCGTAAACTCGCGAAATTCATAACTCATTCGTTATTAATTGAAACAAAAAGTTAGATGTCTTTCTTGATTCCATATGTAAACTTTGATTTTATACTTTTCAACTTTTGGTAAAACTTTATCACAAGTTTTTTATACCTTATATATTATAGGTATTAATATAATGAAGTCCATTAGGTCCATCATTGTCGCTCATATGTCAAAATTACAAGATTAACAAGTTTATCATGTGAGTATATACGATTTTACTTGTAGCTTTGCATGTAAATCATTAAAAAACCCTAATCTTTCATTAACACTTCTTAGCTTAACCTATGTTGTTCATAACTTTACTTCCATTATAACATTATTTTGTGTTTAATAAACATCACTAAAAGTCCATAAAAGATTATCATATCCATTTGCATTACTTGTACCTTGTAACATATTAAGTATACTTTAATTAACCCTAATTTGTACATAATCATTTTTTACACTTAACAACTTGGTATAACCACTTATAGATCCATTTTAACATGTATTTATTTAAAAACCAACTAACATCATATTGAAAACAGTGTAAAAAAATAGATAATCACAAGTAAAATCATAATCAGTTTACATGTTTAAAGTCTTAAATGGGTGATTTTTCTTATAGAGCATGTCATATTACATATAAAATCATGAAAATGAAAAGATAAAGGTTTTAGGTAACCTTAGTGATGAATGATGATGATGATGAAAAATATGTGCTAAACCCTTGTTTAGACTTTAAACCCAAGCTTGCACAATATGAAACCCTAATTTTCCAAATAAACCCTAATCTTGATTTATTGCTTCAACATTGAAAATGGTAACAAGGCTTCAAATCTTAGTATATCTTAGGAAGGATGTGTGATGGCTTGTATAGGTTGTAGAAAATTTTGTATGGATTGTGTATAAGGGTGAGTTGAGCTGTGGGCTTCAAAGAGAGAAAAGAGAGTGTTTTTGTTTGATTTTTGGTTAAGTCTTGTGTTGTATGAGTTCTCTTACTAGAAGTGCATGTATATAAGATATAGATGGTCAAAAAGATTGAAATAGTGGTCAAGAACAAGATGAGGGTCTTAGGGAAGTTGGTCTTGGTCAAAGAAACAAGGTATGTATAAGTTTAATGGAGTAGATGTTGTTACAAAAGACCTAGTTTCCAAGATTTTTTTCTTTTTTTATTATATCTCTTTAAATCGGCCATATAGGATAACATATATGATATATTTTTTTTGTAAATTTGATAATTGGGTATAAAGTTGGGTATTTGGTGATGAGTAGAAAGTTGTGGTGGTTTCCGGGAATGCTCTAAACGCAATTTATCGCGAAACGTAATCAAGTTACGCACCATATAAAAATCCAATGAACAAGACCATAATTATTCTCAAAAATAATTATTTAATACATGATTGATGTAATATTTAATCGTTTCGATGTCCAGTTTACATGAACGCTAATTTTTGGCTATTAAAATCGTACTGCGATTAACCTAACGTTTACGATTTAAAGCAAACACGTACAATACAAAAGATACATTGTGGATTTATTGACGACGTCAATGACCCTAAAACACGGGGTGTTATAAACTACCTATGTAAGTTTTCAAAAAAAAAAAAATAAATAATTACATAACCAAGCTAACGACTGTTAATCTATGGAAGTGACGACACTTTTGTTGTTACCTAACAAGAACAGGTTTATACCAATTCTAATAGGCAATTATATTGATTTTTAAGAGTTTCCTTCAAACAATGATTCTAACAACCCCGGAGGAAAATTCAACTCCAAATATTAACAACTCTTGTATAGACAACCTTCTGAGATCAAAGAGTATCCTCTTTTGATTATAACCTGGAATGTGATGAAGAACAAGGTGATTCTTCAACAATTCCACTAGAACTAATTCCTAACTATAAGATAAAGTGTAATGTGATTGAGAAGTGATGAATTAGATAAAGTTTATTTATACATAATCTTGAGATATCAGTTGGGAAAGGGTGGCAAGACATAAGGTTTTTGTTGCCTATTAATGGCTTCATTTAGATTGTTGAGACAGCAGGTTAGCAGGGTGGAGTAAGTGCGCCGCACTTGAGAAATTGTATGTCGCACTTGGTGTATAATTAAATTGCATTTACTCTGCTTTAAAGTACGCCGCACAAAAATAATTATGCTGCCGCAGTCAGCACTTTTTGCCTCGTTTGTTAATTCTTCCTTAGATTCTCTTCTAGATCCTTCTCATAACAACCGTTAGTGCATTTAATGGAATTTTCTTTGCACGGGTTTGTCCCTTTCTTCATTCTTGGTCCTAAAATGAATATTGCACAACAAACAACCAAACTTGGCAATGTGCATGCATTTACATATTTATTTTATGTATTTTCAAAGGGATATTTTATGTGTATTTGGAGCGTTATCAGTGGGTTTAGGAAGCATAACATGTTTTAAGCCTCCTAATGCCTTCGTTGTATGTTTTAATCACCTAGACTACTAATAGTTAGATTATGAACAATCTTAGGTGCGAAATGTGCATATGTGGTATAAAGAAGACATGCTTTTTGTGTTTAATAGTGGTTGGTAAAACTGTTTGTAGTGATCCTAGATGTGCATTTGTTGCTTTTGTCTCCTCGATTGTCGTGTAACTTATTGCAATGTGTTATCCTCTTTGCTTGTGCTCGGAAAAATGACCTTAAAGGGCTTGATGTTGTTTAAATTTGATAACTTGGATTTATGTTTGTTGCTTATTGAATGATGTTTGGTGTTAGAAAATAAGGTTGTTTAAACCATTAAACTTGATAATAATTTGCGCTGCGTTAACTAGGAATCATGCGAAACATGTTTTATTTTAGGTATGCGAAATATGTTTATGCTTATTTATGCAAAATATGTCTAGGACAACTTGTGCGAAATATGTTTGGTAATAGGTTGCGCGAAATATGTTTGACATAAGTTGTGTGAAATATGTTTGATTATGCGAAACATGACAGGTGTTTAGTTTTGTTTGCGAAATATGTCATTTTATGAAAGGAAAAACTTGCCCAAATTTTTATAATTCGTGAGTGAAACATGAACATAAGTGATAGGATCTGCGAAACATGACATAGTTTCTAGTTTGACTTATGTTTGACCTGTGACCACTGATTGACTGTTTGACCTAGGTTGACTTTGACAAGTAGGTTGACTTTTAATAGTTAACTTTGACCAGTGACCAAGGTTGACTTTCATCACTTAGTGTGTTAAAAGGGACTTAATTGCATAAAACTTAATCACGGTCTTCATCTAAATTAATCACATCTTCAAGGATAATCAATCAAGTCAGTAATATATATTTGTTGTGTATATTTAACTGTATTGGATAATCTTAGCAGATTCATGTCTCAAAGAACAATGGTCAAACAGCGCTTATAATGAAAACACTGGTTCCCTCAGCAGGACAGAGTCGAATCTAATACAAAAACATGAGGATTGAACCCAATGTGCCTCAAAGAAAAGAAACTTTCCAAGTTATCTAGGATGTCATCAAAACTTCTCCAAGCTTCAAAGCCTTTACTATCACTACAGATGTACCAGAAATCTACATGCAATAATTTTGGTTCACTGTTAAGAAGATCAAGATATCTGCTGCCTATGAGTTTGGTTTGGATGACAAAAAGTTCCAAGTAGATGTTGACGTATTCAGAGAGATTCTCGGTATTTGCCCAAGAGTTCCCAAGGAAGTCTTTGTTCCTCCTCCATTGAAAGGAAGAATGCTCAACTTCCTTCTTTTGAAACTGGATACAGCGGTCACAGAACATTATCTCTAAACATGTTTGTTGATTGACTCACTTAAACCATTCAATTCCCAAAGGACCCTTTTGCCTTACCCTCGCTCCTCTTAATCTATGCCGCTGGATTCTTTAATCATTGGGGATTGACCACTTAAACCTTCAATTCCTAAAGGGACGAGCTCTGGTTTGCACCACTTCAAGGTGATGGGTAATTAGCCAGATTTAAGTTTGGTAGATTTGGTGAAGACTTTAAAGATAGGTCTTGCCATTCTTGAACTATTTACACTGAAGAGATGAAGCATTCCGAGGCTTATCTGACCTATATTAAAATACTTCCACTTGCTTGATCCTCAAAGAAAAGCAGAGGTAAAGGGTCACAAGGAAAGAAGTCAAGGCTGTCACTCCAAAGCATGCAAGTGTTGAAGTGTCAGATGAATCTGATCCTGAACCTGCTAAAATACGAACTTGTAGTAGAAGATTAACGGGTGTTTTCATTCAAGATACTTCATATATCCCAAAGAAGAAATTAGTTGATCATTCTCAAAAAGCAAAAAGGTGATCAATTGGATGCAGTACCATATGAACAATTAGCGGCTGACATGGATGCTAAAGCACTCAAAGACAGCAGAAAGTCCAGCAGAAGTCAGCCATATGCTGGAGGCTCAAGTGAAGGAGAAGTATTACACATGGGTGATTGAGTCAACAGAATAGCTTTCAAAAACACTCAAGTGAAGGAACTTGTAATTAAAAACCAGGGGGTTCCAGCTAAGGTAAAAGGCGTTCTAAATATAATACAACCCGTATTTTTCATCAATGTAATTATCCATCTATTAAATTAGATGCAACTGAATATCCATTCTATAATATACACCACATTTTTTACAGGAAATTTTTGCTTTATCTCATTATGCAACGTAACTTGCATCTCTAAAGTAAACGAGCTCACACAACCTCTATTAATGCCATCTCTATCTATGTTTATATCATGTAAACATCTTAATATGTCAAGTCTATATCTTAATATCATTTTACAAAGTACCATTATCCATTTAACGTACTTTTCAAATACTGTTATTTCAAAAATTGTAGGTAGCATTAAAAACATTACGTTTACATCTTAAACACTCTAATTATATGTAATGTTTTACAAATAAATATGAATGGGCCAAGCCCTCTAAAGCCTTTGGTACAAGTGTACAATGCACTACCATTTGAAATATCTTTTCTCCTTTTAAAATCTAAGTTTACAACTTTCTAAAAGCTCAAGTGTACAAGTCATATATGCAAGAAAAAGATAAAGTTTAAACTAGGTCATTTAACCTCCAAATTCATTCTAGTTTTTACTACCACTTTTAACACAGGTACATGCACTTAATGTATGACTTCTAAACCTTAAACCTAACCCTAAATATCCGAAAAACCTTATTTTTTAAATGCTAAACCTCTAATCGAAAACCCTAAAACCCTAATTTCACTTTTAAACCTTATAAACAAATCCTTACACCTGAAAAAAACGTATAGCCCTAAACTTTATATCTAAACCCTTCCTGAACTAATCTTAATCCTAAACCTAAACCTTAATCCTATCACTAATTCTAACCGTAAACTCTCTTAAACCCTAACCTTAACTTGAATTAAAACAAAAATCCTACCGAAACCCTAAACCTACTGGCACCCTTCTTTACTTCATTTATACCTATTTTAAACAAACCAAGCAACCTAGTACCTCTATTGACATCATCACCACATCAACCAAGTAGTTACAAGCCAACTCTATCACCACCCGTAAGCATCAAGAAAGCCTTGTCACCTCCTTGTCACCCCTTTCTAGCCGAACCATTATAAACCTATACAACACCCTTCCACCTTGCCTAGCTATTTTTATAGCTCACCCTACTCACCATTTGGCCTCCCTTAGTCACTTCAGCTAGCTAGGATACTAAGCAAACAAGAAAACTTATGGCACAAGGCTTTTAAGCCTATATTAAGCTGAAAATACACCCTCTTTCAATCACTCAAATTTCATCAAGTATACAACAATGGAGTTCTTTTATTTAAACTCAGCAAGAAGGATCAAGTTTAAGTCCTAAAGTGAGAATAGAAGCAGAATTTAGTATAAGGAGCCCTTGAATCGTTACTAGGCGTCGAAACTGGAAAACCCATTTTAACCCATTTTAGCTCAAGTAAGCTCAAAATCTTGTTCAATAATCTTATAATCTATATTAGAATGTTCATAATACTCTTAATATCATATATGAACTCTTGTTAAAGCCTTTAATCCTCAAACCCATGCGTTTTTTATTAAAACCCTAAAAACGACCCGTTTTGATTTTCTAGCTAACGAATCCTTTTTCTAAACTTTTGTTACGTTAGAACATCTTATTTTAGCTTATTCTAATAAGCTATAACCTACAAATATCATTTGGAACCCTAAAATAAGCTTGCATGGCTTTTTGGACTTGATTTGTAAATTATTTCCATGCAAGGGGTATATATCGTAACTTTCTGAAATTTATAACTAAAGGGGCTAAAAATGTCATTATTCCAAAGTTATAACTATAAGGACCTATTTTGCCAAGTTCTAAAGTTAAAGGTTTAAATTATATATACTTTATATATAAAGGACTAAACTTGTAAAAGTTTATAAACCAAGGGTATATATTGCCATTTTTGCAAACTTGAAAATATAAAATATAATATTTTTATATAAATTATAAAAATATATATTAATATTATAAAACTCAATTTTATTAAAACCCGACACATTAATCATTATTAATCATCGATCGGCGCATTATAAAACAATTACGTTATATATTTAACGTAATTTATCATCGACTAACTTTTGAAGAAACTTAAAATCTTATCGTATCACGTTACTAGGGAGATTCATGTAAGGAGTTTCATTTGGGTATACGTTTTGACGAGTTTGCTGGATTTACGATTTAAAGTGTCCTGGCTCCTCAAACGTTTACTACATGACCCCTGAATTATGATGGCCCGAACAGTGATGCAATATTTCCATTAACTAATAAATCAAATATAAATGTTAAACTTTATAACTTTTTGAAACATAAACCATCACACTAAGACTTGACATATTACCCCAGGTTGTGTGACAAAGTCGTTACTTTCACTTGATATACTTTTGCCATCAATCAGATTTCCGCTGTTAAGGTGAGTTCATAGCCTCGCATTTTAAATCTTCTAATGTTTTCATAAACCCTGCAGAGGGGGGGAGGGACATGGCTATAAACCATGAATACGAGTATTTTTCCAATTGTATGCTATCTTGATATATTATTGCCTAAGTCCTTACTTTTGACATTAAGACCCCACTATCATGAACCGTTAATTACTTTTCGGAGTAAGCGCGAATGCTGTGAATAGATCTATTTTGGACTGAGCTTCCCCGTTGGTGTACCTATACTTTCTGGTAACCAAACGCATTTCATTTGAAACACTATGCGAGTGTTTGGAAAAGGCACCCGTTGGGGCAACTTATTGTGATTATTGATTATCTCAAGGTCTCGGTGCATGAGCTTAGGGTAATAATACAGTTTTTTATAATAATTATACTCATTGCAATTATTACACTTATAGGTATCTTACAGTGTAACCCACTATTAAACTTGTATTCAAACTGTTTACCATAAACCTATAAATTTCACTCAACCATTATGTTGACCTTTTTAGCATGTTTATCCCAGGTATTTGAGCAACTTATGGCACAGAGTGGCACGGACTTAAAGATGGCTAAACTGTTATCATTCAAACTTTATATTTTCATGTAGATTTTGGGACCTCTATTTGTAAAAACTCTGATGAAATAATGAATGATTATCTTATTTATTAAAACATCTCTTTTGCGTCATTTCTATGATTATGGACTATTGTTTATAATGAAATTATTACCCCCAGATTAGCTTTCGCTGCTATATGTCCAAAAAATTGGGGGTGTTATTGATTATTATCAAGAGCCATGGTTATGAGAAACTATGTTGAAACCTTAACTATAATTCTTTTCTTTTTCCATCCAAGAAAGTCCTCCGTGCCACTACATCTTCTGGAATAGTATGTAAAGTACATAACTATTATACTATTATATAAATAACTTATGTTATTTACCACTAGGTTGTTAACAGAACGATGTCTTCTCCCAGCCACCCTACTTCTAATATTGAGGATGTGTTTTCCTCTAACTTTCCTGACTATATTCTGGCTTCCCCGGACTATGTCCTAGCTTCACCAGGAAAAACTTATTCTAGCTCTTCAAATAACTCATTTGGTTTAGTTCCAATAGCTTCACCAACTCTTTCACTTTTTCATGATGATCCCTATATGAAGGTCATGCATGTATACTATGCTAAAGAATCACCTATTCCACCACCAACTATTGTGCCTCCATCTTTAATGTTATCTCTAATGTTTAATCCTCAATAATTCTTTCTTCTTGAGGAATTATTGCCACTTAAGAAACGAGGTCGTGACCGATCATCCTCCTCTACTTCTGCCCTACCTCAAGCATTTGAGATAGGAGAAAGCTCTCGTAAGACAAGTCTAGAACGTCACGAGGAGCAAATTGAGGAAATTTTGAATCACCTAGATGAACTCTCTCTCGACCGCATTGAGCACATAGAAGACAAAATAGAAGGTCTCGGAAATGGTCGGGTGATCATACAACAAGATTTTGACAATCTGGAAGCTAAACTCTGAGAGTCTCATACTCAAATTGCTAAACTTCAAAGAAAGCAAATGGGAAATAACAGCAAGATTGCTCTGGCTCGCTTCAGGATTGCTAATCTAGAACAAATCATCAAAGAAATCCAAGTCCGTCACCAAGCAGACAAGGAAAGTCTTCTGAATGCAATCTATGAACACAAGAACAGCCAGGAAGGACCATCGGACTACTAGATTAGATACTAGTTATAGCTTTTGATAGAACCTAGCCACGGGATGTGTGGTATAAATAACAACACTTGTCAAATTTTGACTATGTACAGTACAAAGGCAAGTCGTTCATGATATAATATAATGGTGATCCCGTTTTATATTCATCCTGTGTCCTATATTTCATCTCCGTCTTCATCATTATGAATCATACCATGACTTCTAAATAAATCATAGATACTTATTTGATATGAATTATCTATGATATCACTATTGTGACAATGTTTATTTTTGAACCTTACGCATTTTAAAGAAAGAATTATGATATCATTCTTATTACGTGTTGTCTTATGTTGATAGAATGCCTCCCAAAAGGACATCAATATCTGAAGCACCAGCCATGACTTAAGCTGCCATCAGGAAACTAGTTACTGACAGTGTTGCCACAGCTCTGGAAGCACAAGTCGCTAACATGGAAAATACTGACAATACCACCAAACCAAGAGAACCTCCTGTAGCAAGACAGTGTAGCTACAAAGAGTTCATGAGCTGCCAACCTATCAATTTCAAAGGCACATAAGTAGCTGTTGGTCTTATCTGCTGGTTTGAGCGAACCGAATCAGTTTTTTCCTGTAGCAACTATACCGAAGACTGCACGGTGAATTTTGCTATTGGTACTTTAACTGAAGAAGCTCTATCCTGGTGGAATTCTTTTGCCCAACCTATTAGGATAGAAGAAGCTTACAAGATTACCTGGGTTGAATTCAAGAAGCTTTTGATAATGAAGTACTGTCCCCAAACTAAAGTCCAAAAGATGCAAGACGAATTTTTACCATCTGACTGTGAAGGGGAATGATCTTAAGACATATGTGAGAAGATTCTAGGAATTAGCAACCTTATGTCCTACTATGGTGCCAGATTCTGAGAAAGAAAATGATGGAAGTTTGTCGGTAACCCAATATCACTTTCACTTCACCATTGACACAAGAAAATAGAAAGGAGATAATGAAAAGAATTTTAGAGAGAGAAATAAAGAGAGAAGATGAGAATGGTTGATTAAACAAATGAAATATTACAAATGAATCAACACCCTCTCCATCCTTGGAGAGGGGTATTTATAGTTAAAACCAAGAGGCTTTCATGCCTTGGTGTTTCTACGGGCCGGGCTTGGGATTACTTGGGCTTTCGCCCGATACACGTGACCGATTAGATTACACAAAGAGCCCGTTTACCCGTCTAGCCTATTACAACGTATAATTAATTAATGACCGAGACCTAATATAATTAATGAACGAACTTCCTTGTTCGACTCAATATTTTGAGGCTAACAATAACAATCTCCCCCGAAGTGAGTTCATTGTGATACTCCTTCGTGAGATCAATGAGATTGCTTTTGTCGTTGAGCTCTTGTGATCTTTGTCTCTGTCTACATTGTAGGCTTGTTCCTTCATGCTTTGTGATCTTTGATCTTTAGCCTTTGTCATTGTCTTTTGACTTTGTCTTTTTCGTCCAAGATCTTTAAATCTTTATCCTTCCATCTTGATTGTCTTTGCCACCTTGCGATCTTGTGTCTTGACAACATGCTCTACTTTGCATCATCTTGAAAGCTGCTAAACATTCTTCCTTGATAGACTTGCTATTTTGTTGATGGAAGATTTGTTCTATCAGAGTTTGTGAGGTGAAGTCTTTGTATTTAATTCTTAAGCTTTCATGATGCTTGAATCTTGATGCTTATAGTATTGTTCTTTGATTCATCAGTCTTCAACCTTAGTTCAATAATATAGTTTGAGCATGTGCATGTGGTCAATGAATCTGACTCCAGCTGAAATGACGCATACCATTCCATATTTATGTATCCTGAAATAAAACAGTTATCAATAAAGCGTGTGGACGAATATGACTTTGTCATTCGTCTAGATTTGGTTAGATTAACCTCTGGTTCTGTAGGACCATTTTATAGTATAAATATTATACCTATGATCAGGTAGATTCAAAGAATCTCCTTGACAGGGTTTCCAGCTCAAAGTGGTAGGTCTTACTAACACAGATGTATTATATTTACCATGCTTGCTTGTTCTCATTACCGGAATGTCTCAAAGCAGACAACACGGTAAAAAGTAATCAGATAGTTACTATCTTTCTGATTAAGCCGTCAATTCATTTCCTAGAACAAGTTTGATTCACATTGAATTGCACCATCGTTTCTTTCCAGTTGACACAAGTTTGATTCATATAGAATCTCGCAAGTCACCTACCAAGAGCTTGTTTGATGCTGGCTCAAGCAGGATTTCCATCTTCATTGGCGTACATAAGTATCATCTCGGATTGTATTTAGCACAATCACAAGGATAATGCGTAGGACTCTTGTTAACAGCTTGTGAACTTATTGGTGTTCAACAAGTGTTAGAAATGGAATGTGTCCTAATGAGATTTATTTATGGATCTCTTGGCTCTAGACTCGATTAGTGCGTTTTGGTTTTAGTAATCGAAGGCTGGAGCAGACTGCCACCTATTCAATATCAACTAACTCGGAGTGAGAAAGTCAATAGAAGTCGTGTGTATCTCCGTGACAAATGAGACAAGTTTCTTTTGAGAGAAACCCGAATGGCTGGGAAGGTTGTTGCATTGCTTCACTGGGTCCTGATGTCGTTTCTCAATGTCAGCAATCAACTTCTGTTGATTCTGACAGCATATGTATTGACCCGGTTTCTGCCTAAGTTGTGTGGAGGGCTTCTTTTTTTCACCCTTTATCCATACATTTCTTTTTAATTCTTTAACCCCTTCAATGCTTACCAAGACGTCATTACTAACACCTTGTTGTGATTGTTCCAGTCGTTAGCTCAATCTTAGTAGGCATTCTTCCTTATAACACATTCATTCTAATTACTAAGGATGCTATTTCTAACTATGGTGTGTCCTTGGTAGGATCCTGGGTTTGGTTGGATCATGAGACAAATACCTAACCGTACCACCCTTATGACTTCAGAATCGTCTGTGAAATAGATGTCTGTAGGAATGAGATTGTAACCATAAAACCTTTTTCGTAAGGAGTGTTAGCACTTTGAGTCGATAAGATCACTTATTATTTTAAAGATTAAATACATTTCTCCCCTTTTTTTAAATAATAATTCACTTAGTTTTTGAAATACTTTGTGATTAAAATTCTGTATTTGAGAAATGCCATGGGAAAACGTTTTACTAGCAGAATTACATGGATCATTAACTTGCTCCCCTTGATTTTACATATCGTTTAGGACCACCAAGAAACAATGATTACATGTGTACAATGATTAAATTAAGTGTTAGCATTGTTGAGCACACAATTTTGAAATATTATTAATTGTCATCTAAGAATTCTTGAAAAATTATGCCCAACCACCTAATTATCTTATAACAATCAATCTATATAATAGTCATTATTATTTTGTAGATGTTATTAATAAGACCTTTTATATAATGTGTTAAATACATTGAAGGATAAGAATTGTCATGTTTATGATGTATCCAACAAATCATTAAAACATTGTTTTTTCAGAAAAAAAGGAAAAGCTCCCCCTCAAATGTTGACTTCAATTTAAAAAAATTGACACCTTAATGTAGAATACTTTCTCCTTGAATACGATTTGAGGAAAAAGGAGTGTTGAAACCACACCAATTTTTGAAGATTTTGAATCGTCATTGAGGAAATGTCTTTTGAAAAATTGTGTTTTCAACTTTTTGAAAAAACAAACATGGGTAGAATAGAGACTTCTTCTTTTAAACGCTAGGATAAGCGCACTTTTGCGTACCACTTTCTTTGTGTTTTGGACCGCAGTTGCAATCTTGAGTGTGATTACAAGTCATAAAGAAAAAATTAGAAAAAATTGGAATGTTTTGGAAAACATTTGAAACTCCTATCTCGAACTTCATTACACGACGCGTTATTCTCGGTCGCTGTTTCGTTGTGTTATTATTCAACATTTCTAGGTTAGTAAAATGTATATCGATTCAAGAGACTTGTACGCGAAGATTCTTTTTGTGAAACATTTTTGATTTTTGATATTTTGTATTTTCTTTGTTGAAAAGTTTTTATATTTTTTGTATTTTCTTTTGTTTTTTAAAAATAAATTTTGTTTTATTTACATGTTTGACCTCTGCTTTGGTGAAGTTGAAGTTGAAATAGTAAATTCCAATTCTTGTCGTGAATGTAGCGATCTTGTCTTGCTGGAGGAACATCTTTTGGGAAAAACCAGCTTTGAATTGACAGTTCATTGCTTTTGACAACTGTGGTCGTGAATTCCGAGTTCCTTAACTGTTTATTGATCAGAAAGTTATTTGCTTATTCATAGAATGAACCAAATGCCGTGAATAGCCTTGGTTATTTTTCAGATGTCGTCTTTTTCAGCAACAACTTTGGCTGAGTCTTCCCTTTGTAGGATTTAAAGATGGACCTGCATGTATGTTAAGTGTACTTGCATGACATCAAGAGTTTGTTTTGCATATTTAGAGTGGTATTTTAGTGACTATTCGTCATTTGAAAAACACCCCCATTTTGGGTTTTCTGTCAACCTTGGGTTGTGCTTTGATGTGTAGTTTAATATCTCCTAATAGGAACTACTTAAGGACCAATATGCCTTGGAACAATTTTACCCGTTGGTTTCCAACCTCATAAGACAAGATCTATAAGTCATTGTTTTCTCATGCACAACGGAAGTCTTTTTGATTGAAGACCTATGTCTTTTTGGGATCTGTCTTTCTGGTTTCTTTGCAAAACTTGTTTGCTCTACGGGTATGTATCTTTTTGTTGTCTTATTGGATGGAACCTTAGCACGTGAGTTGACTTCATTCAGGAATTTTGTTACACAAGAATCATGATTGGCATTAAAGACACATTTCTGACATGTTGAGCAAACAAAATGTTTGGAGTCAGAAAAACTTCTAGAATTCCTAGAGTGTTCTGCTATGGGCACAGTCTTTGTCGTGACGCAACTACTCTTAGATGCAGGCCAATTCCTAGACTTTTGGTTATTGATCCTAGGTTTTGGTTTGCTACCATTTGCTGTGCTTTGTGATCTAGCAGAAGGCATCACACTAGGTTCTGAATTCCTACTGCTTTCTTGTGTCTTTTTCTTAGCTTCCTCTAGGTAGTGATTATGAACCATGTCATTTGAGCTATACCTAGATGAGCCAGGTGCAATCATGTGATGAGGTTTTGCAACAGCAGATTCTCTTTCCTTAGGCAAATAATGTGTAGTGACTGGTTTTGACAAATCGTTATTGACATCAACTTGGGAGGCAAACCGTTGCTTTGAAATTCTAGGTCGTTCAGACTTAAACGCAGTCGGTTGTCTAACAACTGATTGGTTTCTACGTGGTTGTAAAGCCGGTTTCCCTAAGATTGACGATTTTGCAAACTTAGTATTCACACTATTTCCTGTTAATTTCCTTAACTCATTTTTTAATGCTGCAATTGCAAACCCTTTTTCCTGAAGTTGAGCTTTGAATTTATCATTATTTGCAATCAAAGAAGTTGTGTGTTCTATGTTCTTAGCTCTCGTTGTCTTGATAGAATCAAACATTTATTTGTAATGCCTTTTCAAAGTCTCATTTTCCTTAAGTAATTGAGTCACTTTATGTTCCAATTCGATGTTTATTGTTTCAATTACATCTATGTCATGTTTAACCTTGGCTTCATTACTTTTTACATAAAAAATTGACCATGTTGCCCTTCTTTTAAAACTTGATTTTGATATTTAAGTTCAAGATTAACACAATGTGCTTCCATTCTTGAAAAATCTTTTTGAAATTGGGCAACAGTCTTTTTGAGACAAATATCTTCAAATTCGAGGGATTGATTTATGAGTTCAGTTGTTTGGTTATCATTTACTTTAGCAGGCAAATGACATGTGTCATGACATTGTTCAACATTCTGGTCAACCTCTCCTTCATTATTGAATTTAGGTTGCTCAGTATGCTGTTGTCTTAGTATGAATGTTGTCATGTAGCAGATAATTAGCATCAGCAGTCGTTTGTATTCAGCCATTGGCTCTTCATTATATAATGGGTCTGATATCTGCATCATCTCATGTGCATCATTCCCTGATCTGCTGCTTGTATCCTGCTCTTGTGATTCTGTCCCATTGCTTTCAATGATAACTAAACTAGCATCCAATGCTTTACTCGAATCAACCTTTTCCTTGCGTATGCACTCAGTTTTTCATTCACCTGCATGGTCATACTCCATTTTATGCAGCGCTCTTTTCTCAATCGACTTTTTAACATAATCCATGTTTTGGATCAGTGTATCACGGAATTCTGGAATATCGAGTCGAGTGTATTCAGAAAAAGTTTGTTTCGTGTCATTACAATATATTCATCATTCAAATAGATCTTTGACTTGATGAACATTGAAAACTGTGTCTCGAGTACTTTAAAAGAGGCCATGGATCCAATCTCTTGAAATTCATTGTTATCAAGTTGCTTTTGAAGTTGATTTGGTTTAGGAACATCGTTGCTGTGAAAGTCTCTAGATCTTGACAAAAAGTGTGTAAATACGGCGTTTGAATCATCCTCAGGTTCGACTTTCTTTTAAGTGTTGTTTAAAAGGTCTTCTTGAGGTGTGAATGAAGTCGTTGAAAAGATACCATGCAACTTTCTTTTGTTTTGTCTTGAATTAGTTGCATTTGTTGTATTTCTGAATCTGAACACAAAGATAAGGTATCTTTCTTCTCCATTTATCGTGAGTTGAAGTAAAAGTTGTTGGATCTTAAGTAGATATTATGTGATTGAAATTGTGAGTTGTATGCATTCAACATTCAAGGGATTTTTATCGTCTTTGATCAAAACCGACATATGAAGTAACGGGGTTTTTACAATGTATCACTAGTTAACAGTGAATGAATGATTCGGAACAGCGGGACCTATGATTTAATGCCTAAAAACAGATAATTTTCTGGCTAGGGTTAAAGCTGTTTGTTTAAATAGGCTCACCAAACTAAAACGGGCCTAAAAATACAGATGGGCCGTGAGCTAGAACAAAAACAAGTCTAACACAAATTCCAAAAAACTGAAAAATGTCAATAAATCATAGTAAACGAGTGTTTTGGGCCTTGAAAAATCCAGTAACAACTAAAGGCAAAGGGCGGGGGTCTATAGCGTGATCCGTCTTCGTTTTTCTCTTTGATTGAGAGGTCTCGGGCCTATAAGGGACTAAGGATCAAAAGTTTGGCTGTTTTACTTAAACCCTTTTCTTAACAACAAAAAAAAATCCTTTTGTAAACGATGCCAAATTTGTAACTCGATGTTTGTTAATCAGTCCGCTTTATGCAACTCTCTGCTTGTATCCACCCCCCTTCCCCCTCACCCCCCCTCCCACCCCCCCCCCCCCCCCCCCCCCTCCCACCCCCGTCTCTGCTCCCAGAACTGCTGTTTAGCAACTCGCTGTTTTTAGCAACTCGCTGTTTTAGCAACTCGCTGTTTTAGCAACTCGCTGTTTTAGCAACTCGCTGTTTTGGCAACTCGCTGTTTTAGCAACTCGCTGTTTTAGCAACTCGCTGTTTTGGTCAACAAACCGCCGTTGACTATTCTCTAAAATAGTGATTCTTGTAACCCTAGCTTTTTGCTAGTTTCACTTGTAGGAGTAAACTTTTGTATCATACTTAGCTTATTATACGAAAAACACATGAATAACAGAGCCATTAAGCCCAAAAATGTATTTTGATGCCGATTGGGGTATTTAGGACAATATGAGCTCGAAATTTGATGCTTTTAACCACAAAGAGTTCAACCCACGGAATCCACAGTAGATCTCGATGCCAATTGTAGGATCCCGATTAACACTTCACTTCATAGATTTAAACACGAAATCGGAACTAGAAATGAGAAAGGATGAGTTGTTCTAGAGAGAGAGTTTAGAGAGAGAGATGAGAGAAAAGAGAAAATGGAATTATTAGAAAATGAACAACTAACTTTTCCAAGTGGAAAAGTTCCTTATATACCCCGACACTTAAAAGTGACGCGCGGGATATTTAACTAGGACCCGGGCTCGGGTTTTGCTTGGGATTAAACCCAAAACATATACAATATTAGATTATCTATCGAGCCCGATTCCCGATATTATCCTATTACAACATTAACTAATTAAAGACCGAAGCTCCATCGTAGAGTGACCGAACTTCCTTGTTCGACTCAATAAATGAGGTAACACTCAGTATTACTCCGCACTATTGATACTATTGTATATACAATCGCTGAGGTTTTATATTTAGAAATACGCTTCAAATTAGCAGATGCTTCAGGGATTACCCATGCTTGCCAAACATTGAGATTTTGAGGGGATGGGGCATATGGGGTATCCTACTGAATGGATCTTTTTACCTTTTGGAAAAGCTTTTTCACACCCCAATGGAGATTCTTAGTCCACCATATTTTACATTGTATGAGCTCTAAAAGTGGTGGATAGGATCAATTGGTGCAATATTGTTTTTACTACTGTTACCTTGCTTTGTCATTCACTGGCAGAGTTTTAATTTTTCAATACTAATTTTGATGGTATGATGACAAACTGAAAAGAAAATCAAAGTTTTTAATGTATCCTCGTTTTCTACAAATGATTTTGGATATTGCAAACTGAAAAAAACACCCTTTATCTGACTGTCTGACCTTTGGACCAAAAAGATTTTTGGAAAATATGAAAAGGGGTTTTTCGCAGGGGGGTTACCAAGACCTTTGTTTGCATGCATATGATTGTCTATTGCTTAATCCAAGTGCAGGACAGAAGCTCCCATATGTTCACTCAACCTCCACCATCATCAAGTGTGGTACACCAACACCACATTCACGAAAACCTATACTATCTAAAGCCATATCTATTCCACCTTTTTATCAACCTGCACCCACCTACACCTAGTGCTGTATCTACCAATGCATCCAACCCACCCTACACCTTCAACTGCACATGAACCAATGGAGCATACCTTTGAATAACCATCAACTGACCAACAACCACCTACACCTAGCCAAGAAGCTACTACTTCCCAGTTAATGGCACGGATTGATGACTTATGAGAAGCTGCTCTAAGGAGGTTGGAAACAAAACAGACTTGGGTTAGGATATCTCACTTTGGTGGAAAGAGTAAAGTCTTTGGAAGTTGCTTTGAAGAGAAAGACCAAGAGGGTTCTTTTGTCTGATTCTGAGGAGGAAGAAACAAAGGTTTGGGGAGGAAGTTCTCTATGATTTACGATACCTCTAGTTTCTTTGGTACAGAGCTGTTGCTCCTCAAGACTTCCATACCAAAAGGAATGTCATTGCTTATAGAGGAGGGAAACAAGGTGTGAAGACATAAGCCCTACACTTTTGAAGCTGCTATTTTTTTCAATCGTAAACAAAAGTTAAAAAGTTCAAGTCAGTTGATAGGTTGAAGTTGATAAAAGGAAAGAGATACAAGAGAAGGAAGAGTTCAAAAGAATCTGCTAGTGCTGGTTTGGACTTTGAAGAGGTTTAGTCTGCTTTTGAAGAAGTTAATACTAGTGGCATTAAAGTTAGTGCTGGTATTGAAGAGGTTAATACTGGCAGTGATTAAGTTACTACTGATAGCATAAGAGTCTCAGTACCTTCTCCAGACAGAGGTAGAAGAGAAGGAAATGCTCCTATGACAGAAGAAGAAGAGACTCAAGCTTCTAGAAAGACAAAAAATAACAAATCTTCAAAAAGAAGCAGGACTTGCTGAAGCTATCAGGTTAGATGCAATTAGAAAAAGCTTTGGGAAAAGGAAGTAGTGGCTAAACAAGTTCATTTGGATAACCTTACTAGCTCAAAGGATGCTGAAGAGCAAGAATTACAGAGGAACAAATGATTGGAGGCTCAAGTTCAGTTTGAAGGCTCATTTATTATACTGAAGAAGATTGGGTACACAATTAGAGCAAAGCTTGAACCAAATGCAGATTGAAGGAGAGTGGTGCTTGGAAAGGATCTTACTGTGAAGATTATGCAAAAAGGATGGTAGAGTTGGTTTATCAAAGAAGAATATACTTTGCAGAGGAAAGTAGTTAGAGCAAAAAAGGAATAAGACTATGACTCAAACCACCAGCTCAGGTCTCTATTATGTCATACTTTCTAAAGGATCAGGGATCATGGAAGTTGACTCAGTTGAAGAAGTTTAAAAATGATGATAGTAGTGAAGAGAATTTTGAAAAAATTGGTTAAGCAATTGGATTACCTATGATCCTATGATACTTCCTTGAAGCAACATAGGAAGTTTTAAGTAGAGATTTTTGGTGAAGAGCTCCAAACTAAAACTGCAAGAAGCTAAAGTTTGGATGATGAAAGATACTAAACCAACAAAGGAGAAGGTTGAAGAAGACAAAGATGATAAAGCAACAACAAGAAGACTGGAAAGAGGAGGGGGGGGGGGAAAAAAAAAAATAAAAATAAAAAAAAAAAAACAGATAGCAGATAAGGTTTACATACAGACCTTGATAAGGATGATTATGAAGATCACAGATGATGCTAGTGAAAAAGAATGTGATTCTTACTTAGGTACTTAATTTCCCTATTAATTCCTGTTCCTGTAGCTATATAAAATCACCCATAGTATAGCAATTTTACATGTTCATTAAGCAAGGTAAGGGAAAGGCGTTTCCAGGATTGTAAGGTGAGAATGGAACTGATCCTATGGTATGAATAAAGCTTTGGAGCAATGCGACTGACATATCAAGTGATGATCTTTACATAAGCTGTAAGGCATTGTGATGAGAAACATGGTCATGAATGAGCAGAGGATGAATTGAAAAAAGTACCTTTGGGAAAATACCTTAAAGGACTATGTTTGTTAGAAACCTTTGATAACAGATTCAATTTGAGAGTTTGCAGGTCATCTAAGGTTAATTTGTTGGAGATTACTTTGTTGCTTGCAGAGACACTGTTTGAACTTGGAGTCTGTTATGGTTATAGGTTCTTGGGTTTGTGTTTCTTTTGGCATTTGGTGGGGTGTGTTGGATTCGGTGGATTTGTTTGTCGGTTGGTGGTGTCAGGATGGTTTATTTGTGGGTGTGTGGTTTGTTTGTGTGTGGTTTATTGCTTTGGTTTTTGGGGGTACATTTGGTCTTGTTTTATGAGTTGGATCTTGGTGGCTTGATGTTGGTTTTTCACGTGTCAAGGTGAGGGGGTATTCTTTTTTGATGGTTGGGCTTGTATGGTGGTAGTCTTATAGTGGATGGTTCTTGACGGATTGGGGTGGGGATTTGGTTGGTGTTTTTTGGTTGTATGTGGTGTGATTGTTTTGGTTTTAGTGGGGGATTGTGGTTAATAGTTGGATGGATTTTCGTATTGGTGGTTGGAGTTTTGAGGAGTCTTTGTGGTGGGGTGGTTGGGTATTAGTCGAGGTGGGTGATTGGTGTCGTTGCGTTGTGGTGGTTAGTGTTGGGTTTGGTGGTTGGTGGAGTGGTCTGTTTATTGGTGGTATTTGGGGCAGGTGGTTTGGTGTTGTTTCTGGTGGATATGGTGTTTTTCTTTTTTGGTGGTGGTGGAATTTGGAGGTAGGTGTGTGGATGGTTGATACGGGTGTCTTTTTGGATTAGGTTTTCGTTTTTTGGATATGGGATGATCTTGGATATATATATGCTAATAGAGAGAAAGTATCCTTTGTCTGCTGAAGTGTGCAAAGCAATGTTGGACCAAGTTATTCAAGGAGGATAAAACAAGATGGGATTGCTACAAAATACTGTTGTAAAATGATGGAGAAGCAAAGCTTGGGCATTTAGAATTGATTGAAGGTGATGAGTTAGAGATCTAGATCTGGAGATTGAGTGGAAACAACACTTGTTGGAGGTGCTATGCACTAATAAACATTTGGTTATCAGTCTACCATGTCTAACAGACATAAGGACTGCGTAGTACAGGTAGCCAATGGTTTCTGGTAAAGACTCTCAAATTCCGTTAAATGGCTTGACAATTTGCCAAAAATTGTATGGTTATCAACTCACCATATCTGGTTAGTAAAGAGTTGGCTAGCCCACAAGTTTATGGATTGTGGTAAAGGCTGTAGAAAAACCATAACTAGTCCTAGAGATTATGGCTTATCTTATGGTAAAAGACTAATTGCAAGTCCATATTTAATGTGTTGGACACTTTACCAAATAGTATGTTGTACATCAACTCACAAAGTTTCTTGTACAAGCAGTTGTACATGGTAATAATACACCCATGAATTTACCTTTTTTTGCTGCCAAAGGATTGACTAGCCTGAGCAAACGGCTACAGGTAAAGAGTATATCAAATCCGTTTTATGGCTATAATGGTTTGCCAAAAACTTATGGTAAATTCATACTCAACAATGTTTCATGTACCGACGAGTGAAATGGTTTTCGGTCGGACAATGGTATGCACCTTTCTGGTGGCCAAAGGACTGACTACACCACTGAGTAAATGGCTAATTGTAAAGAGACATCAAATCCATTTGAGTTTTATATGATTCAACCCTCTCACAGGAGTTAACACACCTGGAAGTGATGAGAATAGCCTAAAACTATATGATTTGATGTAAATATAGTCAATGTTGTTGATATGAAGTGTTGCTGAAAAGCTTTGAAGAATAGTTGCTGCAAAGATAAAAAAAAGATGATTTGAAGAATTGCATCTCAAGAATAATTTGAAGAGTTTTATTTACAACATCCCCAGGAAGCTCAAATTGAGGACACTTGAAGTTCACAAGTGAAGATCAAGTTAGGGGTGGATTGTTGCGAATATAATTGTTTGAAACAGTTAAGTCTGGTAAGTATTAGTTAGTTTGCTGGAGTTACTATGTTAAGTCTGACTGTACTAAGTTAAGCTGTCTAGGCTAGTTACTATACGTTAGTACTGGTTGAGTGGCTGTAATATAGTTAGTACTTGTCGTATTTTGTTAAGTTGTTTCTTAACAGAATAGTGTATAGCTGATCTTAGAGATATTTTAGGAGATATCTTAGGGAAAGGCTATGTATTTTCCTTTCACACGTTTTGTAAATGCCTTCTAGGGTTTCTGTGGTGTATAAAGGAACCCTACGGCATGAGTTTTAAAAAAAAAATATAGAACAGTCATTGGAAGCTTAGAAATCAATAGCAAAGTTAGTATTATATTCTTCTTAATACTTGTGTTAAGATTCCGCATTAACACTTGATATTCATAGTCAGTGTCTCTCACATAGTTGATTTGGATTTATTCAAGTTAGCTATTGTCTTACAAAGGCTATATAGATCCAACACAAGGACCTACAGTATTTTAATTAGTTCTACTTAAGTTAATTCTAGTTACTTGTTAAACCTATGCTATATACGTTTTCTAATAGGATTGGGGGGTTTTCAGCCTGAGAGACTGGCACAGGTTTTATGGTGACAATAATCAATTCTAAACACAATAAACATGCAAGAAAACAATCAGAAGATAAAAGAGCGGTACAAGCCAAATAATAGAAAACCGTATTAACCATATTAAATCCGGTTAAATGCTGGTTTGTTTATTTAGTGCAATAATTTCTTATCTCGAAGCGGCATATCATTCTTAAGACTTAGGCATGACATCATCCTAAGACCTAGATACGTTGAATCCCGTCACACTTAACGTATCCGCATAAAGCATCCTTTAGTTTAATTATAATCTATCTATGGATTATAGCAATGGTGATCTTGATAAATCCTAGCCCATTGGGACTTTACCCACTTACTGTTTGACGGTATTTTATATACTGGTAGTCCACTATTCAAATCTTTATCAATTAATCAAGAACATACTTGTTGAAACATTACGGGTCACCTGTCGGTCCAACTAAGCTCTTAATTTAAAGACAAAGACAGAACATTATTTGTGATCCTATTGGTCCCGTAATATAAAACACGATATGAAGAGCTTTCCCAGTATCTAGCTCACTTGTTAGGCGTTATTGACCCTGTTGAAGATTGGTCGCCTATTCAAACAAAAAGTAGACCAAAGTATCATGTGATTATTTAATTAAACTACTCAACGTTTAAATTAAGAAAATTAATTTTTAATTAACCAAAACATTAAATCTTTATTAAGATGGCTATTAACCCAAGGGTATTAGCCAATAACCATTGTAATTATACAAGCGTGATCAAATAACCAAGGTAAACTAAATTTTTATCGATACGATACCATAAAATTACATGGTGCAAGGCCGGACCCACCCACGTGAAACTGACAAGAAAAGGACAAAAGGTTTTTATTTTTTTTATTCGCTATCCTATAGGCGCGATTTACAATTTGGAAAAACTAGGGCTCCGATATTGCTCCGATATTTCTTATGTTACTCTATTTGGGCGACACGTGTTCTTTTTCTAAATCGTTAGCATTGGGGCGCGATTTAGAAGTTTATTTTCGAAAAAAAAATATTGCAGGTTCACTGCAAGAGAGCACGCAAACCAACGGGTTATTTATGTAATTTTCGCTTTTTTATTATTTAAACAACAAATATATGCTTATCTTATGCAAATTTTCCGATTGGAAATGTTGATCTAGAGCCCGAGAAATCATAGGTGGCTACTCCGAAACTGAGTGTTGGTTGAGCAAGAGATATATCCATACGAAATCCACACGGTACCTGTAACAGGTTAATCAGCCTTGCTGACGAAGAGAGGCTCACGATGTACTATTGTATCATAAAAAAACACTTTAATCAAAATAACCTATGAATCTAATGCATCATTTACGATCTTTTCTATTTATTCTCAAACAAAATCCCATAATTCATCGAAAGAGTCAGCAGGTGTACAATTAATCGCCTTTTAGATATGCACATTAGATATAACACGACCGTTTGCAATTGCATTTTGATATTTTTCACGTTCTATTTTGAACATTACACGAAACACTTACCACAATAATCACATATCGTGAATTGTCTGTCGGGGGCCCATGACCCGGTCCACAACCTGGCCCATTAACCTGCCCATACGGATTGAGGTTTCTTTGCCCAAGCCGCATGAACTTTATTTAGTTTTCGGGTTCGTTTGTTTCCAGTCACCATGATAAACCTGTCAAAATTCTAAGACGTCAAAACTTGTATCTCACAAATCACCAAGTAGTGCATTATAACATTTGGAATTTTGGATGACTGTTAGAACTCGAAATTCAAAATGCAAAGTATATTTTATGAAATGAGCCCAATGGGTCAAAAGTTGTCTAAGGTAATTTATTAGAACAATTTGGATTTCTATTCAAAGTTTAAAGATGTAAAAAAATGCTTTTGGTTTAACCCGTATGAACCTACACAAAAATACCCGTTTCAACCCACCGTTTTCGTAATCAGTTCCCAACATATTTATACTCATGTTATACAAATCTATCAATTTAAGCAATGAAGCAATAAGTAATGCGTACATGTTTTGTCAGCCGCTTTGCTATTCTGTCCTTTCATCCGGCGTCGCTTATTAGACCGAGTCGTACACATTTGAGTAACATTGCTACCTTGTCTTTGTTGTCGCTGTTGGCTATTGTTAGACTGTGCATTTGACATCTGACACACATTTGAAACTGCTAGCAGTATGTAGGTTCCCTAATGGGTTAGGAAAATGAGTTGGACCAAAATAACCCACCGTTGGGCAGATGGCAAGTGTGTCGTTTTTGAACGTTCTTTAGTGCACCACATTGCTATCGCCATTTTATACAGCACACTGATTCAGTACATGTTTTAACAATCCGTTTAGAAAGATCTTTGACACTTTTTCAAATTAGGGGTGGAAATTTTGACCCATTTACCCATAAATTGGCTGGTTATATTTTATCTTTAATGGGTCAGATTGGTTAACCTAAAGGACTTGAGTATAAGAAAATAGTAAGACATCATCCGCAACATATAGTTGAATCATTACACTGTAACTATATATATCCACTTAGTATGTTTATTATACAAATTGACATTCATTAAGTAAAGAATCAGTACCAATATGGAAATTACCGTAAAATCTTTTCTCTCAGATTCATGTGTTGTCTCTTAGCAACGATCATTGGCTTCATTAAGTCAAAATAAATGATCATTGGTTTAATTTTTTTAGAGGCACACTTTCCGACCTATAGAACTATTGACAATTATAACGGTTAACAAATTTCTCTTAAGTGAAGTTTCTTAGGAAATAGCATTTTGATTTATCAGTCATTTCAACATTTCTAGCCAATTTACCTTATATTAATCAAAATGTTATTTCCTATGAGGGCATTTGAGAATAAAAGATAGAAACTTACAGGTCCACTTGAACTAAGAAACATGTGTGTAATAAAAGTCTACATCACACACCTGCAAAAGCCACAAAAATGCATATATCAGACATAGATGCTCAAAAACCAAGTCTCGCATCATCTTTTTAAACAGAGCTCATAAAGTTTGCTAACATGACAGAAGATATGATACACTTTCACTAATGTATGTCCCAAATTGAATTCGATATTCAAGGGAATATATCTATGTTGTGGCACAAAGATAGTTGAAACACATAGCAGGAAGGTACCTGAAGTAATACTGGCATAGAAGTCTGAAACGCTCGACTGCTTTGGTCTATTAAAATTGCTACCCGGCCAAAGAAAGTTACAACTGTTTGCATCTGCCATAAAACATGAAAGATTAAAAAGAATATCTTTTAAAAGATGGCTACATTTAGTAACTACGTGTGATTTTTCTTAGTCCAAAAAAAATCCAAAGACGGCTACATTTATTTACTTACCACGCGCATCAATGAAATCCAAAATCTTGGGAGAGATGAGGGAGCAGACAATGGACTCTTTTGATCCTCATCAATGTATGGGCCACTTACTGGGCTACGACACTCATTCTTATGTGTTTGTTGTGTATCATTCATGCCACCAACTTTATACATGTCGTTACCATGCATTCGTCTGTTAGACATACCGCTGTATGAGCTATACTTTTCTACCTCATAACCTGTTCCTAGAAATATGTAAGTAGGATAATTACTGGACTACAGAAATAGAAATTGCATCTCAAGCAAAAGAAATCATAGACATGAACAGCCAGAATTGTGCACTAAAGGGTGTTTGGATGAGTGTTTAAAGTGTTTCTTCTTACTTTTATGCTGGCACGACATAGATGGTATAGGCCTACTAAGTGCATATGAGTCGGTTGCTGAAGATTTATTGTTTGCGGACATTTCACTTGTTTTAATATGTGCTTGAAAACTTAGATAAGCAATAACTCTCAAAAATTCAGTAATCGTATAATCAGTTTTAAAAAGCGTTTAAGAACTTAGATAAGCAATCGCAATCGCTCTAAAAAATTCAATAACCATAAAATCATATTTAATAAGCGATTCAAAACTTGGATAAGCAATTACAATGACTCTTAAAACTCTTCATTTGCACCAATATAATATAATCACTTTTAAAATTTCAATAAACAATCCCAAATATAGGCATAGACTGCAGCTTATTAACGCTTATTAGTATATAAGCTGGAAACCAAAATATAAAGCATTAGAAACAGATGAGTAAATAAATACCAGGCTTTAGATCTCTATGTATAATCCCATTGGCATGCAAGCATTCCATGGCTTTGGCAACATCCAGACCAAACTTTAATGCTAAACGAAGGTCTAGTTGATTTGGACGAATACTTCCCAAGTATTTCCGCAGTGACATCCCCGGTAACAATTCAGAGACAATTACAATTAAAGGATCCTTGCAAGCTCCAATAAACTACACAGAAAGGATACAATAATTATGTAAAGCACAAATCTTTGTAGGTTATAAAAGGTTGGAATAGGCAAACCTGTAAAATAATCTTACACAAATATGGAATGAATCACTTAGAGTTTTAAAGAGAGAAAGAGGTGGTTGGATGAACACTTAGCGAGAGAAAGTAAAATGGTAATATTAACTTAAGTGTAATGTTACAAATGAACAACCAACACCCTCTCTAACCTATGGAGAGGGTTTATATATCCCTAGCTAACTGGCCATGGGCTTATATTATGGGCTTACATTGTAACTTTAGCCCGGTTAGCTTACTAACATAACATAACTAGTTACTACGAGCTATGACTACATATACTGGAAGTGACCGATACTTTTCCGTATTTCTAACAATCTCCCCCTAAGGGAGGTCACTCCAATTTACAAAAAAATTCAAACTTAGCATACAATGCTTTCACTTCGGTCTTGAGCTCGTAGTCTTTACTTCAATCATTTACTTATGATTTGATGTAGTGATCATCGACTTTGGATTTGAGCTAGTTCCCTTGTCTTGACATGAATGTGATCATTGAGCTTCTTGAAATCATCAACCAAGCATAATCTCGTTTCACCATCTTGTGAACTTTGCCATCTTGTGAACTTGTGACTTCTGGACCGACATGCTCATACCTTTCTTGATTTGATAATCTTGAAAAGCTTTAACAATCCATCTTTCTTGAATTTATTTAACTTTAACACGTTGTCGCTTCAAGAAGGACGTATGGTATCCAAGTAGCGGAAGTCTTGAAACATATACTTGAGCTTTCATGATGTCTTTATGTCTGTCGGTCGTGTATGAGCATGTGGCTATGAATCTTTGTGAGTCAGCTGGAATCAGGTACCTTCACCACCATCTTTAAATTTCCTGCATTAAAACAGTTAGCAATAAAGCGGGGGGACGAATATGGCTTTGTCATTCGCCCGAGGTTGGTTGGAGTAACCTTCGAATCCGTGAGGATTGACCTGTGATCAGGTAGATTCAATTTAAGAAGAATCTCCTTGACAGGATTTCTAGCTGAAGTATCAAATCTTTCTAACACATATGTATTAGATTCATCAAACTCATCATGTTCTCATTATCAGAACGTCTCAAAGCAGACAACACGATAAGAGTGAACCAGTGAGTTGCTATTTCACCGATTAAAATAAAAATTGTTTTGAAAATCAATCGACGTGTCACTTGCTAAAGTGATTTTGTGACACATCGAGAGTGTTAATCATTTCAAAAATTCATCATCAATCGTCAATTCATTTGCTGGAACAAGTTTGATTCATTTTATAATCGCACCATCGTTTCTTTCTAGTTGTCACTAGTTTGATTCATAAAGAATTGCACAAGTCACCTACCATGAGCTTGTTTGATGTTGGCTCAAGCACGATTTCCTTCTTTACTGTGAATGAAATCACTCGGATGTTCTGGAAAAATCACAAGGATAATGCGTAGGACTCTTAATATATCTTGTTATTCACATTGTGTGAAATAGCAAGCATGATTTGACAGGTGTCCTAATGAGATTAATGGATGATCTCTTTGGCTCTAGACTCAATAGTGCACTTTGTTTTTAGTGATCGGAGGCTGGAGCAGACTGCCACCTTTTTAATATCTACCAACTCAGAGTGAGAAGGTTGATAGAAATACGTGTAATCTCCGTGAGAAATGAAACAAGTGTCTGTTGAGAGACCTTGAGTGGCTAGGGGGGTTGTGCATAGCGTCACTGGGTCCATGATTGTCTACAATGTCAGACAACACCTTAGTGTTTATGACAGATTATGTATTGACCCGGTTTCTTCCTAAGTGTATGGAGGGCTTCTTTCTTTTCACCCTTTATCCTTACATTTCTTTTTCATTCTTCAACCCCTTCAATGCTTACCGAGACTTCATAACTAACACCTTGTTGGGTTTGTTCCAGTGTTAGCTCCATTTCAGTCGGCATTATTCCCGATTCTCACTTTTTCTCTTATTGTATCATACCTAAGGACTTCTACACTAACTAGTGGATATACCTGGGTAGATCCCTCCGGTTCTGGTTGGATCATGAGATTTGAATACCTATGCCTAACCACCTTATAACTCCATAAATTTAAGTACATGGTCGGTCTTTAGGTTATTCCATCACAATCAAAACCAAAATCATTGAAAAGTTCAATCAAAGTGTTTGATATAAATATCAAAAAATTTACACTTTGAGAGTTTTCATCATCACTAAAAGCTCCCCCTTAACATGTGCACCGTAATCGTAGTACATGCTAAGAGTTGGAATGCATTAAGTCCATTTTATATGATCACATGCCACTATCATTTATTTAGTTTAATCACATTTTCTCCCCTTATCCAAAATGTTAATCTACTAGTACAAAAAGTGGATTTGGTCACACATGGGCAAAATGGAACGGCCACACATTCACATATTTATGTGACCAAATATACCAAAAAAGACACCATTTACTAATTAGTCACACATGAACATTTTTATCGTGTGACCATTAGAACTGGTAATATTGTTTGGTCACATATGAATTTCGAACGTGTGACAAATACAAGTAAGCTTGAAGCATTGGTCACGATATACCTTATTCTCAGTATGTGATAGAATCACAACAGGCAGCAGTTCAGAATCTATTCCTACTGCACCAACAAGATGCATTGATATTATCTGTAGATTAAACAACTACAACAAAACCAAGTAGTTAATTGTACAAGATAAATCTGTAAAATAAAAAGTGTCAATGATACTTTAACTACTGAGCTGAAAGATATAAGGAACACGTTAAAAGTTTTGAAAGAAGCACAAAAATGTTAATAATACGGATAAGAAAATCGATTCAGAATCAAGTGCTACTGTCGTAGAGATTGATCATCTAAACAAACTCTTTCAGAACATTTAAAAAAAATGAATCTTTAATGGCAAACTGTACTCTTCTAAAAAAATGATTTAAGAAAGTAAGATCTAGTAACATCGATAGAGGATTGCGTAGAAAAGAGCATCAAACAGCTAGATAATATTGATTTTAAAAGAAGAATCAATCCGCACAACTGTTCACAATTTTAACGAAACCTCAGTTTTCTATGATCATACCACTAAACAGCTTCAAGTTTTCAAAATCCTTTCTATCTGAGAAAGCTCAGCAGTTGGAAACCAAAGCTTTATTATGGTAAAATCATTGAGAACACCAATAATTCTATATTCGCTGACTCCTAAAGAGACTTAATGCTTGCTGAAGAGAGTCGTTCAAAAATGCTTTTAAAACAAAAGGATCTACTAATGTTAGAAAAAAAGTTAAATACTGAACACCCAGTCGATTATGACTGGTCTATAATCAACTTTCTCAAGATTTTTGAAAAACAATTTGTTTCCACAAACTGAATTATCGCTAGCTGAACAAGCATTTGGTCTCAGAATTTCTGTGAATTCTACAGACCCTCACTCTTTCTCTAGTAGACCCACCAAAGTTTGAGGTTCCAAAAAGAACTTCCTAAAACAACATGGTTAATATGAAGTTTGAAGAAACTTAAACAACATCTTGCTGGTTTTGATGTGGTTGTCAAAGAAGAACCACGGCCACACGCTATCACTGAGGCTCGAGATATGGGGTTCGTACATACAACAGCTTGTTTAGGTGATGAAATAATTCCATTTGTTAAAAGCACTAAGGACTTTTAACACATTCAATCATATATGTTTATGAACTTCTGAAGACCAAAATGTCTTTTCATCAAAAGAACAGCTTGGAACAACATCATTTAGAGTCAAAAACATCTGAAGTTTTAAAATGAATCAAGTTTGAAACGAACAACGAACGACTCTTGGAACAAGGCATTAGCAAAGTGATATGGTGAACATGATTGTGAATACTTCTTGGATAATGCTATAGAAAATAGTGCCATGAATGGAAAGTGTCTCAAACTTGAGACTCGATCTTCTCAACAAAAAAGAAACTTTGTTGAAAAAAATTTAACGATAAACTGTTCATAAAGTTAACCACTCTTGAAATACATTGCATCACTTTAGAAGTTGAATTCAACTTAATCAGGAAAATTTTCAAAGTGAAATTCCGTTTCAAATCAAATGAGCTCCAAGTTTTGATCAATTGTTGTAATTAAAATGAATTAAAAGCATAGTCCCAAAGAGAAAGACAGACGGTCATAAAGAAGTTTAAAGATAGAATTAAATCTCTAGGTGGAAAAATGAATGAGGATAAAATTAAAAAGGGACTTAGAAGATTGAAACAATAAATAATTGAATTGGATCAATCAGTGTGCCAACGCTTATTGCAGAAAATATGAGCATTTGAAACAGACCAAAAAAGCAACTTTAATTGACTCGGATTAAAACCATCTTGTTTTCGATCAAAAGAACAATGAGATGATTAATTAATTAAAGTCAATCTAAATTCTGTGGAAATCTCTAATAGTAAAAAATGCAAGTCTTTATAAAAAAGTTTTGGTAATTACACCTCCTCAAGATGATATAAAGAAACTAAAGGAAAAAACACTAGTTGATAATGATTTACAAAACACCCTAATGTCCAAGAATGCTTAAAATTGATATTGAACTCAATTACCCCTAAAATTAGTTGATAAAATGAACCGCTCACTCTGCCTATATAAATCACCTCAGGAATAAGCTGCGGTTCTGAATAACGATCTAGTTTGATACATGGTTAAAGCAAATTATCCTCTAATCATACCTGTAGACTATGCAGTAGGTTTATACTAAACTAATTCAATGATTTGCTTATAATATCAGTAAAACCTGCCCCAGAGTATCAACAATTCGAGAAAAATTAGTGGTTATGACCCCAAAAGAACAAAGAAAAAAGAGTTAGATTCATTGAGCCCCTCACATCCTCGGGAAACACAATCACAAAAACAGCCTCTACATCAAACCTAAGTTTCTAACAAACCTATGTTGTCTTCTACACAAGCGTAAAACCGTCTACTCGTGCTAGCGTCACAAGCCTAGGCAATACAAAGAAATATAAGAATTCTGCAAACACCAAGTAGTACTCAGGAGAATACAGTAGAAGCACACCCTAGGAAAGTTAAATCTAGTTTGAAAAATAAAGTATGTGTTGTTGCACCTAAACGAACTGCTAATGTGCAGCATTCCAAGCTATTTAATGCGATTCCTAAACTCAAATTGTTAAGAGTAAAGGTAGCATGCTTTTTGATAATCATAATTTGTGTTGTTCTTGATTTATCAATCATGTGAATGCTCGTAATAAATCTAAAGTCTGTTAAGAAAAGTTCAAAGTAGAAAGATTTTGGAAACCAATAGGAAAGTGATTTACAAATAATTGGATAGAATGGAGACCTACTGGTCGAACCTTCACTATAGTAGGAAATGCGTGCCCTTTAACTAGGATTACCACAACTACTGAAGTGCCCCTTAGGAAACCAACTGCTCTATAAAATGAAACACCTAAACTTGTCGTAACATTGTTTACCTCACCAGGAAACCTCTAGGAAATCTAAAACTAATGTTTCTGTTAGCACATCTAAGGTTCTTAAATCTGTATCTGCTAACAAAAAGGAACCTAGTCAATCTTGAGGATCCATAGTTTCCGATGTTCCATCTTCCTCTCTTAATGAAATTAGGTCGTCTAAATTGTTCTCTCTGCTATTTGGACTCTGGCGTGCTCCTAAGCATATGACCGAAGATCGCCTCATCGTACCACTTTCATCAATAAGTTTATAGGGGTAGTACAGTCAAATTCGGAAATAATCACGTGAAAAAAGATATTGGGTTATGGTGATTATCAGATTGGAAATGTTATGATATTAAGGGTTTACTACGTGGAAGGACTTGGACACAACTTATTCTCCATTGGGCAATTTTGTGATTCGAACCTTAAAGTTGCTTTTCGTCAACACATTTGCTTCATTCGTAATTTAGAAGGTGTTGATCTATTGACTAGATCTCGAGGCAACAATCTGTACACTCTGTCTCTTGGAGATGTGATGGCATCCTATCCCATATGTCTCTTGTCAAAGGCATCAAAGACTAAGTCCTGGCTATGGCGCTGGCGTCTGTCTCATCTGAACTTTGGTGCAATTAACCACTTATCTAGACACGGTCTTGTTCGTGGTCTCCCTAAGCTTAAATTTGAAAAGGACCATTTATGTTCTGCTTGTGCAATGGGTAAAAACAAAAAGAAAACCCACAAACCTAAATCTAAAGACACCAACCAAGAAAAACTATATCTTTTGCACATGGATCTTTGTGGACCAATGCGTGTCGTAAGTGTTAATAGAAAGAAGTACATCCTCGTCATTATTGATGATCACTCACGATTTACATGGGTTAAGTACATAATGTCAAAAGATGAAGCTCCAGATTTCATAATCAAGTTTCCCAAGATGATCCAAGTACGGTTTAAAGTGCCTGTCGGATGAATCAGAACAAATAATGGAACTGAATTTGTTAATCAAACTTTGCGTGAATATTATGAGACGATTAGCATCTCTCATGAAGCATCTGTTGCTCGCTCTCCACAGCAAAATGGTGTCGTTGAAAGACGTAATTGTACGCTAATTGAAGTTGCCCGCACAGTGTTGATTTATGGAAAAGCTCCGTTATTCTTATGGGCAGAAGCAGTTGCTACCGCATGTTACACCCAAAATCATTTCATCGTACGTCTTCGTCACGAAAAAACACCATATGAGCTTTTACATGACAAACTTCCTGACTTATCGTTCTTTAGACAACATCATCGGTGAACTCGAAAGACTTGTTTCCACAAGACTCCAACTTCATGAACAAGCCTTATTTTGTTACTACGATACCTTTCTCTCATCAGTTGAACCAAAGACTTTTAAAGACGCATTAACTCAATCATGTTAGAATTGAAGCAATGCAAAGGAGCTGAATGAATTTAAGCATCTAAGAAGTCTAAGAACTCGTTCCTCCTTCCCGATAAATGATGGTTATTACATTTAACAAGGATCTACAAGGTGAAACATGATGAATTAGGAAGGAATTCAAAAGAACAAAGTCTCTTTTGGTTGCCATCGGGTTATCGTTAAGAAGAGGAATTGATTTTTGAGGAATCCTTTTGCTCCCAGTGCTAGACCTTGAAGTCCTCAAGGGTAGTTTGGTAATTTTCCTTCATATATTATATTTTATAATTACGTATATATAGATTCTGACGAATCAATGTCAAAATAGAGTTCTTGAATGGAAAGCTACGCGAAGTGGTCTACATTAGTCGGCCGAAAGGATTCGTAGATCAAGACAACCCAAATCACATGTACAGACTCAAAAAGGCATTTTATGGTCTTAAGCAGGCTCCGCGCGCGTAGTACGACATGTTGTCCAGCTTTCTAGTCTCACAAGAATTCTCTAAGGATGCAGTCAATCCAACACTCTTCACTAGGAAAGTAGGCCACAACATTCTATTGGTACAAATTTATGTCGATGATATAATATTTGCCTCTACTAATCCTGCTATGTGTGATGAATTTGCTAACATAATGACTTCTAAATTTAAGATGTCGATGATGGGAAAAATATCTTTCTTTCTTAGACTTCAAATTTCACAAAGTCCTAGAGGCATCTTTATTAACCAGTCTAAATACGCTCTTGAAATAATAAAGAAATATGGTATGCAATCTAGTGATCCTGGTGACACCCCTATGGTGGACAAAATTAAACTTGATGAAGATCTACAGGGCAAACCAGTCGATCCTACACATTACCATGGTATGATTGGATCCCTTATGTATCTTACATCAAGTAGACCAGACCTCGTATTTGTTGTATGCATATGTGCCCGATATCAGGCAAAGCCTATCAAAAAGCACTTACATGCAGGTAAACGGATCTTTTGATACCTCAATGGAACCAGCAATATGGGTCTTTGGTATTCAAAAGATATCGGCATCTCTCTAATAACATATGTAGATGCAGACCACGCTGGGTGTCAAGATACTAGACGAAGCACATCTGGAAGTGTACAATTCTTAAGGGATAAACTTGTCAGCTGGTTATCCAAGAGGCAAAAGAGCACTGCTATTTCTAGTACAGAGGCTGAATATATAGCTCTATCTGGGTGTTGTGCTCAAATCTTATGGATAAGATCACAATTAGCAAACTATGGGTTTAAATTCACTAAGATTCCTATGTACTATGATAACAAGAGTGTAATTGCCTTATGCTGCAACAATGTTCAACACTCAAGATCCAAGCATATAGATGTGAGATACCACTTTATTAAGGAGCATGTGGAAAATTGAGTAGTGGAACTCTACTTCATGATAACAGAATATCAGATAATAGACATCTTTAGCAAAGCTTTGCCTCGAGAAAGATTTAACTTCTTAATCGTCAAGCTTGGAATGAAGAGCATGTCTCCCGAAACTCTAAAAAGTCTGGCATAAGAAGAGGTAGAGTAATGGTGGTAACTCTTCACATATCCTATGTAATACATGTAAATAAGAAAACATAAAAACGCAAAAAGACTTTTTTCTTTACATAAAATTTTACAAAAAGAAAATACAAAAATACAAAACCATAAAATCAAATACAAAAATATAAAATCAGAAAAACACAAAAATATGTAATTATGACATGTCTTCTGAAAATCGATAATATTTACGGCCTTAGAAATGTCATTCAACAATGACACCGGGTTGTAAATAAAGTTCGAGCAAAAGTTCAAAATGCTTTCAAAACATGTCAATGGTTTGCTGTTATTTCAGACAGCAACTCGGTCATCATCTTAAAGGCAAGTACATCGTCAAAAAGATAACTTGACCTCACAACGGGAAATTATTTTTTCTCGGGTATGAATTACTTCATATTCATATAAAGGCTTGTGTATACTTTTCTACACAACCCGGGCTTTATCTCAAAATAAGTGTACGTGTCAGTACATTTATTTTGTAAAATAAGAGAAATCTTATTTTTGGTGGTATGAATGTATTGTTTTTCATAAATACATCAGTAATATCTACATCTCATTAGAAAATAATTTTAAAAGAATTTTCTATCACTCAAACAATGGCTACAGCTCTTTCAATAAAAAACGGGTCATTATTTGAGGGGGAGAATATGTGCTAAAAATTCTTTTAAGATAATATTTCATAATAAAATTACGGAATAAACGGAAAAGGTTTTGAACAATAACGGGTTAATTATTAAAGGGGAGTTAGTTAAAAACATTAGGGACTATGTGTGCCAATTGTTAAACCATACTTGCCTAATGAAAGTTATTGGTGAAAAAATAAAAGGGATAAGAAACTTGAGGGGCCAAATGTGTCAAAAACGAAAATCGTTTTATAACATCACTTAACACCCCCCCCCCCCCCCCGGGTCTCTTTTCACATACAAAACACACTTAAAATTTTATTTCCCTCCATTGAAATCGCCAAACTTTGATCTCCATTTCTAGTTGTTTTCATCACTAAGGTACAACATATAAAACGTTCTACATTACCTAATCTACCTACATCTCAAAGGAATTTGGTTTTGTTCCATTTTTGATCTCAAAAAACCTTAATTCTCAAATTAGGGTTCTTGAAAATCAAACTTGCTAAAAAGCCAAACTAGTTAAGGGGTTTTGTAGTTTTAGGTGTGTAATGGACTTGTCTTAAACAGTTCTCTGTATGATTATCATATGTATCTGATTTGAGTGATTATGTGTTCAAAAATTTGGGTGTTTGCAAAATATTGTAAAAAGTTTCTGGGTTTTATGTTACGGAGCTCAATACCACTTTGTTGATTATGTTTAAGTGGTCATACAACACCATTGTTTGCTGTTATTTTCATAAAAAAAAAATTAAATTTCGGGGTTTTTTCAAAGGTGTGTGTTCGTGATTGAAATCTTTTTTTTTGAATGAACTTGTCTAAATAGCGGCTTAAATGTTGTTATCTAAAGTGCCTAATGATATTTTATGTTTGCATGCTTATTACATGTGTTTCATTAAAATGTCATGGTTGTGCAAATTATAAAATGAACCGAACAACTTGATCTCTATGAGAACCGAACAAGTTGTCTATTCAGGAACCGAACAACTTGATATCTTTGTGAACCGAACAACTTGTGTTAGAAGGAACCGAACAACTCTTTAGTTAGAAGGAACCGAACAACTCTCTAGTTAGAAGGAACCGAACAACTCTAAAGTTAGAAGGAACCGAACAACTCTAAAGTTAGAAGGAACCGAACAACTCTGTGGCTAGAAGGAACCGAACAACTCTTTAGTCAGAAGGAACCGAACAACTCGTTGTCTTAAGGAACCGAACAACTTAGTATCTTTAGGAACCGAACAACTCGTTGTCTTTAGGAACCGAACAATCCGTTGTCTTATGGAACCGAACAACTGTATATCCTTTGGGAACTGAACAACTAGTCTACTTAAGGAACCGAACAACTAGTTTTTCCCTTAGATATCAGTTTATCTCTCAAGACCAAACACACTTACGATCAAATTCCAATTTAAAAGGCAATTTAGAAACTTAATTAGGGAGTTAATTAAAATTGGTTAATTATACACTCTAAAACAAGTTAAGTTAGCTTAAGTTGTCATTTTTTTAAATGGATAGATCTTAATAAGTGCAAAAAGTCTTAGTGTTCCTAATTCCTAAGAAACGTTCACATCATGAATCAACTTTACGTGTTCATTCAATAGTCTCTCTATTATATTGTATTAAAATTGTTGTGCATAAACTGTATGATCCTATATTAGTCAGATCATGGATACAAACAAAGAACAGCTAAAGGCGTTGGATGATGCTCTTGTAGTACTGAAAACTGTCTTAGATGGAAAATGCAATCAACGTCTTAGTCCTACTCTCAAATCCAATGAACCAACCGTTCAAGTCGCATTAGATGATTTGAAGCTGACTCCTTTCTAAATGGCATTTGAGTCTTGTTGATGTTCTGAAATTTTACATGCAAGAGTTTTGGGGATACTGTCACCAACATCATTACTCCACTTGATTCTAAGATGAATAGCAAAGCCATACTGGTTAATGTTGACAACTTCTATAGATATGCCAAGATTTTCTTAAACTCCCAGGCCAGAAATTTGAAGATTCTCCGTTTTGTAGAAGATATTACTCTCCATTCATTAGAGATCTTGGACACACTGGTGAGATAATGGTCTTATCTGATGTCAATGTTAATCCTTGCATCAAACCTATGAAGATATTTGCGGGATGCTATCATTAATAAGTGTCTCAGTGAAAAAATATTGCTTCTGGAAAGTCTTCGCATGTCGACAGAGCAGGAATAATCTTGGGGAATGTATCATAACAAGAATGTTGACTATGTCTACTTGTTGTGGGAAGACTTAGTGTATCAAGTGGAGAACAAGAATTCTAAAAAGAACAATGACATGTATTATCCACGCTTCACCAAAGTTATTGTAGACTACTTCATGGCAAAGGACCAGGAAATACCAAGGAGAAACAAGATGTTTTGGCACTATGCCAGGGATGACCTCATGTTCACCACAATAAGAGTCATTTCTAAACATCAGGACACACAGGTATACGGCGCAATTCTCCCTCAGCACTTAACAAACCAAGAGATGTTGGAGTTCAAAGCCTACAAGACTTACCGTGCTTATGCTACTGGTGAAAAGACTCCAAAAGCAAAATCTACAAAGAAGAAAGCTGATTCTGAGTCATCTCCCAAGACGAAGCCTACTCATGCTTCTAAAGGAAAAAAGAATCAAGACTTCAGCTAAGGGAGTTATACCTGCCAAGAAGCATCAATCAACAACAAAGTCAAAAGGTTTAACGGTATTATCTGAGGTTGCTTTGACTGAAGCTGAACAGATGAAGATTGCTCTTGAAAGAAGCAAGATACAAACTCACAGCTCTCATGCCAGCGGATTAGGTGCAGATGAAGGAACTGGTATCACACCAGGGGTTCCCGATGTACCTACTTATGAATCTGATGCTGAGCAAATCTCTTGGAAGTCTAGTGACGAGGAGGATGATGATTAAGCAAGCATGCATGATGATAATGATGATAATGATGATGATAAAGCAAAGGCATGCACTGTTTGATAATGATGTTAATGATGATCATGATAAAATGATGATAATGATGACTGTACTGAAAATCAGATGATATGATCATGATGATGAAGAGCAAGATGATGTTAATGAGAAAACTGATTCAGACAACGATGGTGGATGAATTTGTTAGTCCAATGCTTTCACACTTATGATGAGTAGATAAGAAGAAGAGGACTCAGATCCGAAGTTCATACACTTTAATTTGAATCCCTGATGATGAAGAAAGTATTGGAAGAAATACAAGGTGCGAATGTTGAGGGAGAAGAAATGGATGAAAAGGAGACAAATGAAGAGGACGAAGCGAATGAATTATACAGGGACATGAACGTTAATCTAGAGGGAAGAGATACTGAAATGAAAGATGCTCCACGCACTATCGTTCAAACTAATCAAGTAATTGAAGACACTCATGTGATCATAACACCGGTCAATCCTGAAGCTCAACAACAGAGTTCTTCTGTGTCATATGGATTCGTTTCTAACATGCTCAACCCTAGTCCAGATACAGGTATTGACTCTATATTTAATCTGAACACTGAGTCAACTTCACTGATAGATGTTTCGGTAACTACTATTGCCGAGCCACCTCTTTTGTCTACAACAACTCTTCCTCACACCACACTCTCATCACACATCTGCCAACAAACACCAATTCCTATACTGCAACTGCTCTAAGCTTCTCCCTCCAAGAATCTTCCACTTTGGCTTTTATTAGTGGTTTGTCCATTAGGACTAAAAACTTTGGAACTGATTTTCTCTGAACTTAACAAAGAAAACCAATTTGCTGTAGCAGTTTCTTTAATTCCCAGCATTGTTGATGTGTACCTTGCCAACAAGATGCATGAAGCCATCAAAATAGCTATTCAGTTACAGTCCGACAGACTCAAAGATGAAGCTCAAGCTGAAAATGCAGACTTCATCAATAAACTTGATGAAAACATTAAGAAATAACTAGGATCAGTCTAAAGAACAAGTTAAAGCAAAAGTCTCCAAGATTTTACAAAAATTGAGAAGATGTAAATGAAAACTCGATAGCAGAGTGTTTGACTCGTTCATTAATGAATAGAGAATTCATGCTGTAGCCACCAACCTATCCGAACTAGAACTAAAAAAGATTCTCATAGATAAGATGGAGAGCAATAAGTCAATCCACAGATCTGATGAACAAAAGAATCTCTACAAAGCATTGGTTGACGCTTACGAAAGTGACAAACTTATACTTGACACATATGGAGAAACTGTTTCGTTTAAAAGACGTCGAGATGAAGAGGATAAAGACGAAGAACCCTCTGCTGGATCAAACCGGGGGTCCAAGAGAAGAAGAGCAGGAAAAGAACCAGAGTCAACCAGTGCACCAAAGGAAAAGACCTCCAAGACAACTGGCAAGTCAACTAAAGGGTCCAAATCTCATCAAAAGTCTGCTGACAAGTCTGCTCAAGCAGAGGAGCCAATGTTAAACTGGCCAAAGATTGGAAGAACACTGCACATTAGGAGTTCGAAACAAGTTTACTAAAGGTCAATGATGAAAGAGACCTCTCAAGCTTCCTGATTGGTTTCTGAACTAGCAAAACCTCTCTACTCATAGATCGTGATTGAACAAGAATTTGCCCTGATGCTCATGGTGCCTGTTCAACCTTGGCTAAGCTCTTTGGGCCTAGATGGAAGATCCATTGTGAGTCGTTTATGAGCTTAATGGACACTCTCTCTTGACCTTCTCAGCATTTGTGTTGAACCGGCTTAAAGTTGATAGTCTAACTGTCCTGAATTATTAGCCGGTCAACTACGAGCTGATGAAAGGATCATGCAAGAGTCTGGTAGAACTTGAATATTTCTTTGAAGAAGTCTACAAGGCAACCAATGATTAATTAGACTGGAACAACCCTGAAGGTCAGCAATATCCTCATGATCTGTGAAAACCACTACCATTGATACCTAATTCTCCAGGTCGTCGTATCATACCTTTCGATCACTTTATCAACAACGACCTTGCGTATCTAAGTGGTGGTGTCTCAAGCCGAACATATACAACTTCAGTGACGAAGACCAAGGCTGCAAATTACGGGCATATCAAATGGATTAAATATTTGGTCCCTATCACAATGTGGATTCAAGTGCCGGTTAGCTACGACAAACATGCACTATAGGGGATCTCACATTGGGGGAGAAAACGACAACAATTTTACGGATTTGCTGCTAACAGGGAATCTGCTCGAGATGTCTACTCCAAACACAGAATCATTGATGTCACAAAGCTTCAAATAGTCGAATGGCATAATTACAAGCATCTGGACTGGATCACTGTTCGTAGAGATGATGACAAGCTGTATACATTCAAAGAAGGCGATTTCAACAGGCTTCGCATCCAAGACATCAAAGACATGCTGCTTCTTCTTGTTCAAGGCAAGTTGACAAATCTCACTGTTGAAGAACGCCTAGCTTTTAATGTCTCCTTGAGAATGTTTACAAGAAGCGTTGTCATCAAAAGGCGGGTGGAAGATATTCAATTAGGTGTCAAAATTTACCAAAAGAAGCTTAACCTCACAAAGCCGGATACGTACAGATCAGATCTTAAACGAAGGAACGCTTATACAACATACTCTAATCCCAGAGGTTTCATTTACCAGAACAAAGACAAGAAGAACAGATTGATGTGTATTGATGAACTACACAAGTTTAGTGACGGTACACTTAATGATGTTCGGACTGCTCTTGATGATCGTCTAAAGGGAATTCGGATGAAGTATCTGCCTTAGACTATCTGGAGACAAAGTGATAGAGATAAAGCAGGAGCTATGATCCAGACAATTGATAAACAGCTAAAGACCAAAAGGATTATGCGAAGCTTGGAGACATTTGTTGGTGGGAGACCGTACGATGGTGACTTTTGTGCTGCAAAGGGCTGTATGATTTATCATATGATGTCCCTATCATAACAGGTCAATCCTCGTAAATAATTAAAACTTGTGAATTTGTATATATGTAGTGTAGACATTATGGTGATAAGGAGTACTCGAGTACAAAATTTTCAAGAATTTCTTAGTAAATTCAATTTTTTTTCAAATTATTGTACTTAGAACTGTCTTATATACCCTCAAATATTAAGGGGGAGCATTAAAATGTTCCTGTTAGAGATTGTGTAACATTTTGTCCCCGAACGTTTAATCAAATTGATATCCAAAATATCAAGGGATTAACATTTTGGATAATGGGAGAAAATGTGATTAAACTGAATCTAATTTGTATTGAAATGTGATCAGATAAAATGGACCACTCCACACTTAGCATGTACTACGATTACGATGCACATGTTAAGGGGGAGCTTTTAATTGAACTTTTCAATGATTTTGGCTTCGATTGTGATGGAATACCCGAAAGACCGACCATGTACTTAAATTTATGAAGTTATAAGGTGGTTAGATATAGGTATTCAAATCCCATGATCCAACCAGAACCGGAAGGATCTACCCAGGGATATCCACTAGATAGTGTAGAAGTCCTTAAGTATGATACAAAAGGAGAAAAAGTGAGAATTGGGAAAAGTGCCGACTGAGGTGGAGCTAGTACTGGAACAAACCCAACAAGGTACTAGTTATGAAGTCTCGATAAGCGCTGAAGGAGTTGAATAATTAAAAAGTAAAGTTAAGATAAAGGGTGAAAAGAAAGAAGCCCTCCTTACCCTTAGGCAGAAACCGGGTCAATACATCTACTGTCAAGAATCACAAAGATGATTGCTGACATTGAAGACTGAAATCATGTACCTAGTGATGCAAAGCACAACCCTCCCTAGCCACGCAAGGTCTCTGGTATGTGCTTAAATACACATACCTTTTTCTCAATAAAACAAGCTTAAATGACAAAAAAAACAGACATAAAATGCCAAATATATGCTTGTTTTGTGTTATTTACTGTGCAGGTAACGAATATTCACAAAAAGACAAAAACAAGGCAAAAACCAGACAAAACCGAGTACGGCATTGGAAAGAGCGTGAAAAACTAAAGCCGACAGAATATGCATCTTATTTAGCCAACCCGTACCTAAGTTAATGGGTCGAGTCAACCCATTAAGCTTATTTGTTAAAACAAAAGCACATATAATAAACCTAAACCTTTTATTAAAAGTCCAAACCCAAATCCATAAACCCGGCCTAAACCAAATGAGCCCAATAGCCTTAACAATAACCCTGTTAAAACTATTACACCACAGGTCCCTGAACTTTACACCGTTAGTCCTTAGGGACTAACACTGTCAGTCCCTGCGCCCTTACACCGTTAGTCCCCAAGACCCTAACTCAGTTACCCTTTTACCCCTTAACCCTTAATGACCGTTAACTCTATTGAATCGATGAGATTAGTAACTCACTGGTTCACTCTTGTGTGCTGTCTGACTTTGAGACGTTCCGGTATTGAGAACATGCTGAGTTTGATGTTCTGATAATATGTGTTAGAAAGATTCGTTACTTCAGATGGAAATCCTGTTAAGGTGATTCTCTTCTTAAATTGATGAATCTATTGATCACAGGTCGTTCCTCACGGATTGAAGGTTACTCAAACCAATACACGGATGAATGACAAAGCATATCGTACCCTCTCTTTATTGTTCTAACTATCTTTTAATGCATGATACTAAAGATGGAGGTGATGGTACCTGTTTCAAGTCTGACTCACAAGATTCATAGCCACATGATCATTACCTGACGAACAAACGTAAAAGACATCTGAAAGCTAAGTACATGATTTCAGACTTTCGTACTCTGATTCCGTACGTCTTCTTAAAGTGACAAGTTATTAAAAGATAAAGAATTTCAAGAGTTTCCGTCCTCAGTATACCGAACGTATTTCTCGAGTGATGATTATTAAGTTAAAGAATTTCAAGAAAGATGCAACATTAAAGCCTTTCAAGTCAACAAATCAAGAAAGGTATGTGCATGTCGGTCCAGAAGTCACAAGTTCACAAGATGGCAAAGTTTATAGGATGTCGAAACGAGATTATGCTTGGTTGATGATCTCAAGGTGCTCAAGATTACATTTTCACATTCAAATAAAGGACAGCTCAACCTAAAGTCAATGATCACTACACTCAAATCATTAGTTAAATGATTGAAGTTAAACGAGCTCAAGACTAAAGATGAAGCATAATATGCTAGGTTTAAATTTTATAAAATGGAGTGAACTCCCTTAGGGGGAGATTGTTAGGAACACAAAAGTGTCGGTCACTTCCATAAATAACAGTCGTTAGCTCGTTAAGTAATTTTTGGAAACTTACATAGGTAGTTAGACTAAGGACCATGGAATAGCCCATCAAGCCAAGGCCCATCCACCCCTTGTAAGTATATAAACACCTCTCCATGCCTTGGAGAGGTGGTTGGTTGGTTGTATGTTTCATTTTCACTTAATGCATTTTATGTTCTTTTCTTTCTCTCACTAGAAAATACATCCTTCCTTCCCACTTTCTCTCTCTAGTTCTTGCTTGTATTTCACAGATTACTCATATTCTTCATGCATGATTAAGTAAACACTTCTCTTTTATCATAAGAATTCTTTACATTAGTTTAGTTTAATTATTAGATAATTAGTTTAAAACAAACCTCCTTCAAACCCAAGATTTTATCTGCTTTAATTAAAATATGAAAATACAAAAAATATTCTTCTTTTAATCTTGTAGACCTTAGTTACATCTAGTTCAGACCTTCACACGCTATTCCCTTAGAGAACGATAACAACCCCCGAGTCTTGCCTATACTACACTACAACAGTTAGGTACACTGCCTAGGGAGTTGTAAAACTTAGTGGAGTTTCACAACCTCATCAAAGTTTTGGGCGCCGCTGCAGGGGAATAGTATAGGTTTCGGATTTTATTTAGCTTAGGTCTACTCGTTTGAAACCTTTCAAGTGAGATTTTTATTTTCTTGTCATTAGCTTTCTTGTAGTCTATCTTTTCTTTGTGCCCTTTGTTTTTTAAATCTTTTCGTTGACCTCCATGGAAAATGAAAATCTGTGACGTATCTTAGGAGATTATTCCAAACCTAGCCACGAGGGCTACCGAAACACCATTGAGGTCCTCGATGGGAACAATGTGGTGCCTCTTCGATCCGACACCATCCGGTTGGTGCAAAATGAATGCGCATTCCACGGACTTCGGTCCGAGGATCCAAATCAACACCTTAAGGATTTCTTAAAACTTGTGGACTCATTTGACCTTAATGGTGATAATAGGGAAAGGACGCGCCTATGTTTATTTTAACTTTCCCTTCGAGATCAAGCTAGCAATTGGCTTGAGGGTCTCCCCGCAGGACCCATCTCCACTTGGGAGGATCTCACTAATCGTTTCCTTGCTCAATTCTTTCCACCAGGAAGGACTTCTAAACTTTGTAACGACATCTTGATGTTCCAACAACACCAAGGTGAATCTCTCTCCAAAGCATGGACTCGTTTCAAGTACTTACTCCAAAAAGTCCCTCATCATGGCATTGATCTTTGGCTCCAAATCCAAATCTTTTATGACCATGTCAATCCCATCACAAGACGGACCATCGATCAAGCGGCCGGTGGGAAGTTACGTGATAAAACAACGAAGAATCTTGGGCATTATTGGAGGGCCTCTCCCTCTATGACAACGAAGGTTGGAATGGCCCAAGAGACTTCGTTAAACCGGTCAAGGCAATCTCTATGCCCCAAGATGTCCCGAGGACATCCGACCGTCATCTCATCGAGCTCAAAGATCAAGTCCAATGTTTGATGGAAGCTCATCTTGCTCCTTACCAACCCATTCAAGTGAACAAAATCACTTCTTCATGCGAAATTTGTAGTGGTCCCTACGATACTCAATATTGTATAGAAAATCCCGAGCAAGCTTTTGTTGACTATGCATCCTCGCATACTGACGAAACAGGAGGTAAGTTGTACACTTTCAAGCCCGAGCAAAATAACCTTGGTGACACTTATAATCTGTCATGAAGAAGTCACCCAAACCTTAGGTAGAGGCAACCTCAAAATTCTCAAAACCAATTTTCAAACCCACCTAATCATTTTCAATCAAACAGTTCATTCCTAAACCGATCCTTCAACAACAATCCTCAAAATTTTAATCAAACAAGTCTCGAAGGATTGGTGTCTAACTTAATGGCATCTCAAGACGCTAAGATAACTAGGTTTGAAGCCGATTTCAAACAACATCAAATCAAGATTACCAAAAAATTAGACACTCTATTGAAGGCATTTAATGACAGAATGACGGGAGCACTCCCGAGCGACATGGTAAAGAACCCGAAGTTGAATCCAAACTCAACCTCGTCTGCTCGTTCTTACCCAATGGGGGATCCTTAAAGTTCCTCTAATTCTTTCAAATCGGTCAATGTTATCCAAACATGTTTCAAATCTACTACCAACATTAAAAAAACCCAACTACAAGTCAATACTTTAACGGTCAATGAGATTGAAACACCAAAACCAAAAGAACCCGAAGAATCTCTCAAAGATGATTTGCGTATTTGCATCTTAACTTACCGGTTCTTGAAGTTCTAGCTCATGTTCCAATCTATGACGCCTTGTTAAATAAATATATAGTAAGTTTGGAACTAGGCAAAAGGGGTCCGAATTCATTCAAAGTATAGCGCCAAAAAAATGAAGGATCCCAGATTATTCATCTTACCTTGTAGACTAGGGGACTCCAAGCCTTTTGATACCTTAGCCTATTTAGGGTTATTAGAAGAGACCAAAAATGTCTTAGGGTTAGCGGATGGAACTAATTCATATCCGCTAAAACGTAGAGGTACACTTAGGAAAATTAAGACTTTTTGAATATTTTCACGTAGTAGACATGGAAAGAGAACCTACTTTCCCCTTGTTAGTAGGAAGAGGATTTTTAGCAACCACTAGTGCAGTTATATATTGTAAGAAAGCCAAAATTACGATAGGAGAAGGACTTACTAGGTCGATATTTGAAGTTAAGGAACTAGCTTTTGGTGATGAAACTGTGCCTTATTGGACCACTATAGGAAAACGTAAATCATACAAGCCACGAACTAGTGAAGATGGAATAGGTGCCCAACCCCCATACTATGCGAAAAGAGACTTTCTGAATCACTATGCCTCAGGGGAATGAGACATAGCTAGGGATGCCGAGGTAAACCCCTTTAAGGATGTTTTGGTGTTTAGAAAGATGGTAGAATTCTTAGGAGCTATATCCATCAACTTGAAAGGAAAAATGCAGGAATTGGAAAGTCTAGTTAAAAATAACATATATTATAATAAGCTACCAAAGGGAGGAGATGATGCATGGCACATTAGGATTGAATTGATTGACCCCGATGGAGAAAAGTTTGATAGGGCATGTCAATCAATCCAGACAAAACTGGTCGTTTCCCCACGTAAAATATTTATAAAATATAATACTTTAAAAGAGAAATTAAGAAAATTACCAAGTTACCCTTGATAAAATTCACTCTCAAAAATATATATAATATAATATATAATATACGTATGTTTGACCGGGTAAGTATGATCACCCGGGTCGTTTCCCCAATGACTAGTGAGATTGAAACCACGCCTTAGTTCGGATTCTGATTTGAATGAAGCAAGGATATTTTGGATAAGCTATAACTACGAAATTAAGAAGCAACAAATAATGACAATTAAGCAAATAAACAAATTTTAAATCCCTAAAAATGTAAACTAAAATTTTACTAGGTAAAGAAAAATTTCCGAAAACTATTAAAAATAAAAGCCCTAATTTTTATCTTTTTATAAAAGTTTAATTGAACTAATTAAAACTTAACCCTAATTATTAATTAAAACTTAATAAACTAATTTAAAACTTAAAACTAAATGGACTATGATGCAAAAAAGGAAAAGGACTAATGGGGAAAACACTTTCTGACTGGGGGAAACTAACCTGCGACAAACAACTAAAACGAAAAGTTTACACGTTTCTACCCTAGAAATCTACCCCGATAACAAGCTAAGTCCCGAAATAAGTTGAAATTTGAAAAGTGCTTAAGATAAAAAAACTCAAAGAAGCAAAGTTGTAAAGGAAGAAAGGGGGAACAACTTTAACAAAAGCACTATAATCTGAAACTCAAAGATAAGCTCTAAAAAGAACTTATTAATAAGCTGTTACAGAAAGGAGGGTTTAACTTGGTTTTAGAAAATAAGCTATAAAAAACTCAAAACTAGTTCAAAATAAAAAAGGAAAGAAGTTCTAAAGAGCTTATGATATGCTAATCTATAAATTAAAAGAACATAAAAGCTTAATGCTACTTTTAAGTACTACTGAAATCTATCATAAAATAAGCAAACTCAGGTAAAATAAGCAAAGTAACTCAAATCCAATTGACAAGAAGACTTAAATAGCTAAACTAGACACTGGAAACTTATAAGGACTTATAATACGACCTATATATCTATCAATTAAGCTAGAAAATCAAGAATTCCATAAGCTAAATTATTAAATAAATCCTAAAGTTCTAATACTGTTTTTGGCTTTTTTAATCTATTTTGACAGCAAAAATAGCTAAGATAATAAGCTAGAAAAATGAAATTAAAGGACTTAAACATATTAAGCTATAAATAACTTAAATCCTACTGAATTTACTAAGCTAAATCCTAAATTACTTATCTAAAATGAGGCTTGAGAACACAGCAGTACCAACTTTGGAAGTAGTACTGGTATTGTAACAGTTACAGCCGGGACATTCAAGATAAAATTACTAGCTGGTTGTGTAATTTTGACTTTTGAAAACTAAATAATCAACGAAATAAAGCTAGAGAATGAAAACATAAAATCTAAATAAGCTGAAACCTAAAACTTAATTCTACTCGAGATTAAAGCTAACAGTACTAACTTATGAAAGCAGTACTAACTTGGAGGTTAGTACTGGTAGTGCAAAGGCTCAACAGTATTAACTTATGTTAATACTGTTAGTGCAAATTAAGATTGCACTAAACCAAACACTACTTTACCATTTTGACAGGACTGAGAAAAGCTTTTTAAGAGAAATTTAATGAACAAGCACTAAGTACCAGATAAAAACATAAGCTTAAAATAATCTTAAAAATCATGATTAAACAACTGAATAAGCAAAATTCTAAGATCTTAACTAATTAAACTAATATTTTTGGATATTAATAGTTTTTTTATGACAGAAATTGATAACTAAAGATCTATAACTACTTAAGCAAAAACAGAATAAAACACATAACTAATATCACTAAGAAGAGATATTTGAAACAATTCACACAAAGAGAATAAGCAAATAAGCAATATTAAGCATATAAACTAAAACTAAGCAATTTAAAACTGAAATTGGAGATGAATAAAAAGAGAAACTCACTTGATCCTTTAGCTAAACAAAAGGAACCAATAAAGGCAGCTACTAGCTCTCTAGCTTATGAATAAGGCGAGAGTAACAATCCATGGATCCTTCTCCAAGTAAGATCACCCATCCAAAAGCTTAGATACCATAAGATCCATATAAGAAATTAAACTGATTTACAGTTTAGCATAATGTTAATTCTCCTGAATTCAAACAGCTCTATGTTCTTCTTTAAAGACTGAAAGAGCTTAAGTATGAGCTGATTGAGACAACAAAGTTTAGGCTATTAAGAGAGCTTATGACTTAAGAAGAAACTGCTTTATAAATGGAGATTAAAACACAAAAAACTTAAATACATTGATTAAAGAAGCTGATTACATTACTTGAAAAAGGAAAATTACATAAAATAAAAACACGAATTTAAGCTAAACAAAATTACTAAAAACTAGATAAAAAGAAAAGACTAGATAAAAAAAAACGGATTCCTTGTGTGTGTGAGAATGAGCCTTTTTATAGTGCCAAGCTGAAGCTTCTAGGACCTCTAGCCCTGCTCTCCAATCTTCAATCTCTGCCATTCATTTAATCAATCATTTGATCATCAATTGTGGCCGTTTGATCAAGATGTGGACACCTGAGGATTGCCAGGCTGGCATTCTTTGATGTGACGTTTGTGTTAGTTTTGTGAGTGAGTTTAGCACAAAACCCATCACTATTTGTGCTTCTTCACTTGATGATGTGGCTCTTCTTATAGAATTTTGATAAAGACTGATTTGACCCTGGGTTTGTGATGTAGACCTCTTGAATTGACTTAAGCACCCTCTAATTTTGATTTGCCCTTTGTTTTACCATGGCAGTGAAAATGGGGGAGACGATGAATAGTAAAAGGATTTCCCGCTCCTACTTTGACAGTTAAAACTGTTGGAGTTTGGAAGGGTTGCACATTTGGCCCTTCTCTTTTTTTTTTTTTTCAAGTTATAAATAACTTTCGGAAATTGCAAGATTGGCCCTTTTTATTGAAGCATGAAAAAGGGTTGGCTAAGTCTTGGTCTTTTGAGGCATCGGCTTTGTAACTCTTTGATTCTCGTGGTCCTGTTTGCTCGCTTTTTGAATGTTTCTGTGATTAGTGACTTAACCATACCAGCATACACAAAACAAAAATACAAGCATATTTTAGCATTTTGGTCTGTTTGGATTTAATTGGGTTTTTAGGTACAAAATGTTATATGTGTATATTTACAAACATTATCAGTCTCAGTTGGGCTAGGTTTTAACAGGGAACACCACCTGCTTATGATTCCCTAAGATAGATAAAATTAAACTAAAGGATGCTTTTATGCGATGCGTTAATTGTGGACATGATTAATAGGTGTCTAGGATCTTAAGGAATGATGACACCTCCTAAGTCTTAATGAATGAAATAATCTTGCACAAAACAAACAAACCCAACATTGCACTGGATGTAATAGGGCTAATACAGATTTTCTAACAAATTGGCTTGTAACCAGCTTTTCTATCTTTTGATTTTCTTCTTTCGTGTTTATTCTGTATTGAATTGATATTTGTCACCACTAAACCTGTGCCAGTCTCTCAGGCTGAAAACCCCTTATATCATTAGACAACGTATATAGCATAGGTTTAACCAGTAAATAGACTAATTAAACTAATTAAAATACTGATAGAATATAAGATTAATGTTTCACTCTTAGTGTTCAACACCCTACTTACTGTGAAACTCCATCTTGACCGGGTACACTGCCCGTTAAAGTGCTGTTTTAGGTTTGTCTGCTAAATATAAATTTAAAACTTAATAATCAAATAATTAACCCTACACGATAGCACATCATGTTCCTTCCCCTATTAACTCTCGCCTTTACTAATCTGGCTTGTACAACAACTACCATAACGATACTATATCGATCATTCTTGTTTCCTCTCTCGAAGACGTCGGTTGCATTCAATTAAAGTGAGTATTTAACCACAATCAGATTATAAAATCCATTCATGATTTTCCCTTAGAAAAAGAACAACGTCAGATGGGAATGATGAAATCAACAAGAAACGAGAGGAACAATGGTAGTGTATTTAATTGCTTCTTGTGTAACTGCATATTTGTAAATTCATCATATATTTGCTTATTAAATGTTTATGCATATTTTGATTCATCCACATAATCACAACCATCATTCGTGCAATGGCAAAACAAGAATTGGAGCAAAGTCAAAGAAACCATGATTTTGTAGCTTAAAAAAAAAAAAAAAAAAAAAAAAAAAAAAAAAAAAAAAAAAAAAAAAAAAAAAAAAAAAAAAAGAAAAAAAAATGCAGTATGACTAAATATGGGAACAGCTGAAAGGAAAGCGATGAAATTTCTGATGAGATGTTAGCCGACTTATTGCTATGTTGAAAGGTTTGTGTGTTTCTTGCATTGTTCTGTATATGGTCAAAGGTTAGCCTATTGTTGCAATGTTCTTGTTTAGAGGGTACGGGAAAATATGTTGCCTTATAGCCTATAACTTTTATACAAGTAGTTTGTAATGGAAGTTCCAAACACCCTTAATGGGTTGAAAATGGTATCCCAAACACATCCATATGGTACTCAAATGGTCTCTAAAACACCCCTAATGGTCTGCACATAATCTCTTCTTTAGGGAAATACTTATCAGTGGTAGAATCTTCAAAGGCTACAGATAAGGATTATACAAAGTTGTTGGTGACTGATGAGATGCTTGAGTATGTTTTTGCTAAATATGGGAATAAGTGGCATTTAGAGGATGACATAGCTGATGTGATACTTGAAGACTTGTGGATGAAATATGGGAAATGTTAGTGTATTATTTGCAAAGTGCATTTATGGGCTGTTTGAAAGTGTATTGTATGTGTACATTTAATGAGTCTTAACCTATTAACTTTTAGATGATAAGGGAAAGGGAAAAGTGCATGATCTTGAAAACATAATAGAAAAGCTTGAAGTGGATAAGGAGGCAAAGCATGCAGAGCATGCTCAATTGAAGGTGAATAAAGGTATACATTTTGTTGTAATGAGTCAAGTTTTTCAATTCTAGAATTATTGGAATATATACGATGTTGTATTGTATATGTACATTTAACTTGTCTTAACCTATTAACTTCTAGATGATAAGGGGAAGGGAAAAGTGCAGGCAGAGAATGATCAATTGAAGGTGAATAAGGTATGCATTTTGTTGTATTGAGTCAAGCTTTTCACTTATTGAGTTAAGTAGGATAAATACAACATCTTATATATTCCAATAATTGCAGAAGTGTTTAAATATCCAGTGATGAAGATGTTTCTAGTGATAAAGGTGTTTTTAGTGATGAATAACTTTCCTTATTGAGTGATGTTAAATATCCACTCACTGATGCTGAGATAATAATGTTTAAGGAGAGACCCTAAAGATCTAAAGCTCCCACAAGACAAGTTGCTTCCACTTCCACAAGATCCAGAGCTCTCACAAGATAAGTTGCTTCCACTTCTACTGCCAAAGCTCCCACAAGACAAGTTGCTTCCACTTCCACTTATAATGCACAAGCTGCTTCAACTTCAGCTCCAAGAGGGTACAAGAAAATAGTAATGACCGAATGTGTACTTGGTTTAAGAGCTCCTAATGATCATAATGCTCCAACTTCAGCTCTAAGAAAGAGGAAGTAAAAGAAACCTTGACTCAATGTAGTGTATCTGTTGTATATTGATGTTTAAAAACACTTTACTTTTGTTGCTACTTTTGGATATTTTGTATTAGGATGTTTATTATTAGTATCTGAATTGGTAATTCTGTAATTTTTTGCTGTAAAACAACTATTTACTATTAATTAGTGTATGAATATGCAAGATTACTATATTTTTAGATCATTTGACTTATGTTTGTAGCAATATTACAGTTTGTAGTTTGAGTGTTTGCATACTCATTCCATTCTAATGCATTGTATTTAACCAATTAGCATTGCAGTTTGCTTTTCTTAAAGTCAAACTGTAAATGCAAATGCCATGAGTTGACTGCATTGGATAAAAGGGGTATTTGGATATGACTGTATCCATGAGCATTTTCAGTTTGCAGTCAACTCATCTCATTTACCATTTGCATTGGATAAATGGGGTGTTTGGATATGATTTGCAGATTGCATAAGTTGACTGCAAATGCTAAATGTGTGTTTGGATATGACTGTATCCATGAGCATTTGCAGTTTGAAGTCAACTAATCCCATTTACCATTGCAGTTTGTAGTTTGAATGTTTGGATATGATTGTATCCAATGCATTTGCAGTTTGACATTTCACTATCTATATTATCAATTTAGGCATTTTGGTATTCAACTCATGCCATTTAGCATTTGTAGTGTAGTTTGAAATGTTTGCAGATTATATTTCAGCATTTGTAGTTTGACTTTCTAAAGTCAAACTGCAAATGCTCATGGCATGAGTTGAATGCATTAGATAAAGGGGGTGTTTGATATGATCTGCAGATTGCGTTTCCATTCAAAACTCCCATTTCCAAATTGGAAACTTTGACAGTATTAGGACTTCCCTTGTATTTTATGTGCATAAACAAATATAAAAAAACTACATTGTTCTTAAAAACATTATAATAGCACATAAACTGATACAAGTCAAACTGATACAATAATAGCTATTTGGTAGATAAATTACGGGCTTTTGCACTATAGGGTCATCATACTTTCTCAAAATGTCTACATAGGTTATTGTACAAATTACTTTGTTGGATACAAGTTATTATACTTCTACAAAATTTTAAAGTAGTCATCAAACTTTTAAATATAACGTATTTAAGTCACTCATGTGACACGTCATTTTCATGTCAAAAATTTATTTTCATCTAAGATATTATTTTCTTAACAATATACGTATGATTATTTCTCTACTATTTTTCAAAACTAAACAATATTGTTATATATCATATTTACTTTTTTTCTACTCCGTATTTGTTAACTATAATTACCTATATATTATAAATTAAATGATGATCATCAAATTCATACTTACGCATAATATAAATCATATCCCACAAAGGAAACTCTGATTAAGAAAATATTCACAAAGAGCCATAACTGAGAGTCCTAACAGTCGGATAACCATTTATAAATCCTAACAAAAAAACAAACAAGTATATTAAAAACAAACATAAACAAAATAAATTTATTCACACAAACCTTTTATAAAACTACACTTACATATATATTCATAGAAAGGATAAATACCTAAACATGTATGCAATATCAAATCCCCCATACCCGGATGTTGAGTTGGAATGTAGTGGAAGGTGATAAGCGAAAAGAAACAACGATGAAGGATGCAATGACGGTGGCTTAAATAAAGATGGCGTTGTTGTTTTCTGAAACAACGATGGTTATGGTGTAGATAGATGGTATATAGGTGAGTTTATTATCGTGGCGCGAGATGTATATTATGGTGATGGTGAAGGTTCTTAGAATAGAGAAATATATAGTCAGTATGGATTTCATCAACAACTTGAATTGCATGGCTTTTTAGTTGAGTAAACGCCACCTAATAAAATAAGTACAGCACACACGAGATGCCACAAGAGGCACCGGTTTTGCCACACAAACAAGCTTTAATGAGTAAATATAACCTAGTGACTCGATTAAATATTTTCAGAAGTACAATGATGTGAATAGATTAAAAAAATAGTATAGTGACTCAAATGGATATTTTTAAAAAGTACAATGGTCTTGTAGTGCAAAAGCCCGATAAGTTACACATAGAAGCCCCATAGTTCTCTCTCATGTTCCTACTCTATTTCTTGTTCTTGCCTATATTTCTCTAACCACTCCTGTTCAGCCCGTGTTGCCATTGCTTCTTATTCTAATGCAAGGTTTAATGCTTCTTAATCTAACTTGTATTGATCCTCTTGATTAGTAACATCCCACAAACTTGCAACTCCAGTTTAACCATTTCTTCTTCTTATAACAACTTCATTATTTATTCTTTGTCTAACATTCCACTCCCACCTATACCACTGCTACTTCTAGGAACTGTGTTCTTATGGAAAACCTTAACCATGTTTCTCATTGTAATGTTAAGGTAATGCATTGATGGTTTAGGAGAAAAAACAGAAACATTGTCAAGTATTAGAGCTCTATCCTACAGTAATTGTTCCTTCCATAAACCCCCTCATTAATACTTTTGAGGTATTTGCACCTGAGAGATCTTTCAGAGTCACTATGAGATCTCCAAGAGAATTCAAAGTACAATACTTGATTATTTCAACAGCTTGCCCAAGTTTCCCATTCTTGACATAGTTCTCAATATCTCCCAAACACGCATTCACAATCCCCCCACCATTAGCATTAACAAAATCAACCGCGCTAACCCATGACCCACCCTTAAAATCCTCGTCCCCCTCCCCCACCCACATCCTCACAAACTTTCGCTCATAAATCTTGCTCAACAATACAGACTCATCCCCAAATTCATGAATATCTGATTGTTTACGGAGCTTGGCTACTTGAACAATACCCGCATGACTGGGTATTATCCTAACCGGCTTTTCCTCTAAATTATCATCAAGGGGTTTTAGGTGGTGGTGGTTGTCTCACGTACGTGGCTGTTATAGGGACGGAGAACAGGGGTTAGTGGGAGATCGAAATCATTAATATCAAGTAATTGGTCTCATTAGTAATTTGGGGGTAAATTCATTATGTTATGGGTTTTAGTTCACAGCTGGTGTTGAGGGACAAGAAGAAGGGAAAGACTAAAACACGAACAATGTTTTTGGCGAGAGTTAATAAAGGAAGAAAAAAATGGCATTTCAAATATGGTCCTTGTGGTATTATTAATATGCAGTGATGAAAATGCCCTCGACGTTAACGTGTAATCGTATGGGAAATAGGTCAAAAGACCGGTCAACCCAATTGGGACAACGACAGGGACCATTGGTGTAATTTTTTGCGTTTTAGGATCAAACATGCAATTTTGAGTAAAACCACAAGGACCAAACATGTAATTGACTCAGAAATTGAATTTCTAACTATTTGATAAGAATCATTTAAATTCTAACATTATTTTTAGGTTATTATACACATTATGATTACCTTTACACAACTATGTAAGTGATCACGTATAGTGTATTTTCAGACTCAAATTATCCATGCCTCACTTAAAACAAAGAAGTACGCTTAGAAGGATAACAAGAAGACTCCCCCGGATACAAGAGAAGTTTGGTACACCCAAACGGCCAACAACAAAAGAAAAGGACTACTAACAAAGGACAGTCACAGATTCGGATTCCGGAGTCTAAGGGCAACCACGGAAGGAACTCTTTAAGTGGACACAAATTTTGTTGGCATTATTTGTACGCATTATGAAACATAAAAACTTATATTGATTACGTTTATGATACATAAGGGTCACACACATATAATGTGAGACACCTAAAATACGTATATGCATATATTCGGTGTTAGTTGTTTTGACTTAAACTTCTAAGGCTAGTTTGGTAATTTTACTACTATGTAGTTTAGTTTATCAATTAAGGGGAGTTTTGTCATTTTGGTAGTATCTTACACATTAGAAAATCTGTATGCCAGTCTATCTCTTATAAAGGGATAAACATTTTGATTTTCTACTTTGAACGAAGCATGATAAAACTACCAGCCTTTTGCTCCTGAAAAACCACTGATGTTCAGATCTTGTTCCTGTTCTGAATTTAGGTGGTGTTTGTTTTTTAAAAAGAGCCTCTTAACAACCTCTTAATCTGACTCATTTAGACGCGCTCAGACATTTGGCTCATTAAGTGCGTTTGTTTTTTTTCTTTCGTTCAGACGCGGTCAGAGGCTGAAACATCTTAACCAACTAGATGTGAATGAGGGGTCTTGATGCCTCTTCACTCTTTACTTTTTTTTGATTTTTTCTTTAGTTTATTTTTTTTTTGTTTTTTCTCTCTTTGTTTTGTAAGATATTTTTTTACTCCACTTTTTTTTTTGTTTTTTCGTTAGTTTATTTTTTTGTTTTTTCTCTTTTTGTTTTGTGAAATATTTTTTCTCTTTTTTTAATATTGATACTACATTAAAAAGAATTAATCTCTTTTTTTTGTTAAATAACTAATGTTCAAAATACTAATGATGATGATGCTTTTTCAAACAATAGTAATATGTAACTTGTTTGTGAAATTAAATTGTGGCCGTGTAATTTACACGTGAGCTTAATTTTTTTCACTAAAAAGTATTTTAATTCTCACTTGACAATGTTAAGTATATTACGAAATATTATTTTTCGCAATCTTATGATTGTAAAGTTAATGATAGCAATAATTTGCAAAATAATGAAGATGTTTAACCACATTGGAATACAATATATAACTACTTTGTGAGAATAAATTGCGACACAAAATTTTGAATGTTTTTTAAGACATTTTATTCTCACGTTGCACAACTATGTTAATTTTATGACTAAAATGTTCTGATAAATTTTAAACATGTATATATTATCGTAAGAAAAAAACTAATTTTAAGAATAAATTGAATTTGACTTTTTATTTGTTTTTTTTTAAAATTCCGTTCAGAAACATTTTAATAGTAAAAAAAAAACAAACAATATCATTTCATTCAGATTCAGACATTTGCGCATCAGATTCAGATTCAGATGTGCGAATCAGATTCAGATTCAGAGCCTCTTAATAAACAAACAGCACCTTAAGCCCTTGTTATATGTTTTATGTTGCTGAACTTTTCCTATTATTATCTATCCCTCATCCTAACATTCGTATATATGTTTATGTGTATAATGAATCGTTCAATCAAGTACGTTAAATTTAATAGTTTAACTGTTGGGCTGAATTAAGTATTTGACTTAATAAAGACTACAAGTAAATAAGCGACTAATTAAAGTGGGATGGACCATAGTTTCGGGGTAGGAGGGTTGATCGTTCTCTAGGGAAATAATGAGGTAGGCTCGAAAAGTATGTCACTAAGGTCTAAGGGTTGGGGGAAGATTGTTTTTGTATTTTTACGTTTTTTTAGAAAGCAAGTAAATCCAATAATTTGAGAAGGACGGGGTTTAGCTAAAATTAATCTACTCCTAATTATGCAAGAAATTTAAAATTGGTGGGAACTCGTATAGGTAAACAAACGTGCTCACTCAATTATGCACTACTCCCTATTTTCTCTACTTAATCTATCGCGTTGTCACTCCCTTATTAGTGCAATCTGAAGTGTTCCCTAATTCAATTGCAGGGTAGTCAGTCCCGCGTCTATGTGATCACCGAGGTAGACAACGCCTAGAAATGCTTTTCCTACCCAATAGTTAAACCATACATAATAAATACTCACATACATCAACTAACTAAGGCGTAGGGTTCATTGATTAGTCACGTTTTAATAGACGTCTAGCTACTCTACGGTTATATAACTAGTTTTCTACTACCTAACATGCACACCACTGACAAGAAATAATATATCAAGGTAAAATAAAACAGAGGTTTCAATGAAACCATAAAAGCACAAACACAATAAGATTTTGCCTAACATGTTAATAATGAGAAAATATAAACAAACAATCAAACAATTGAAAGACATCATATTAAATTATTAAAGATTGAATACTTAACTCAATAATACATGTGAGTTATGGGAGTAACAATGGCAATAAAATCACTAAAAATCGTATAAGTATTAGCTCCCAAAAGCCCTTTAAGTTTCCACACGAAAATATGAAAATAATGCAATTTTATATATAGAAATCAGACTCAGACTCTGACGGCGTTATATTATGCCTGTGACGTCGTCACCTCGTCGACTCCGGATTATGGTTTTCTCCACCGCCTCATTTTGATGTCGTCACAATTGTATGTGACGCCATCACAAAGACACTTATTTTAACACTTTCTGGGCACTTTTGGTGAAGGCCTCAAAAGGTGGTCATGAAGCTAAAAACTGTATTTTGCCTTGTTTCTTCTCCAAATCGAGCCCAAGTCACGTGTATTTTATCTAAGTGCTTCCCAAATGCCTAAAACACAAAAAGAAATTATTAAGTGCAATAATTGAGCATATTTGCATAATTTTAAAGGTTAAATGACCCTGAAAAAGTGTATAAAGTGCACCTCATCAGCCTTGTTCTAGTTTGGACAGTGTTTTTGTTTCTCTGGTATATCTTGTAGGTTCATGAACTCCCAGGAGGATTCGTTTATACGTGATTTGCTAAGCAGTAACCATGTATGTGATTTACATTACTTTACATGTTTAATTAATTGTTGGTGTATTTGAATCTCAAAGGACTAAACTAATGTGTAAAATAAATTTTGTAAAGTCTTTTGCTACATAGTTTTATCAGATAAAAACTACTCTTTTGTTACTAATTAGTACATTGTTTCTGAATTTACTACTAGTTACACTCATGATTTTCCATCAGTGATATAAGAATTGCTTATACATCAGTTAATTAACATGTTATAAGTCATATATGAATTCTTGGACTTTTAAATAGTTAGGGTTTTTCAAGATTTGATCAATTTGTTAAATATAGTATTTTATAAATTACCTTAATATCAGATCCGATTAAAAGCACGAGTTTTTATATTATTATATTGCATGATATGCTAGATCTATGATTTTTAATTGATTTATATAATAAACATGTGTAACGGTTATGCCTGCTTAAAGATTTAATGATATGTGCATGTTATTGCTTGATAATGATATACAACGAATCTAAATACTATAAGTTTGTTAGGAGAATTAAAGTTGTTAATTCTGAATATGATTGACATGAGTATATCAGGCTTGAGGAAGAAAAAGCTCATAGGCGAGGTAAGGTGTATAACTGGGAAACTGCTACGTATGGTAAGATCTGGGATAATGAAGACGTTCACGACCTCGTATCTGTTGAAACTAAATTCCCAGCTATAGTCTATAACGACATGTTAACATCTGAAGCAACACTCTCGTATGAGCCTACGGTAAGTTCTCTTAAAGAAAATGAAACTGAATTTAGAATATCGTTTGACGAATCCAACGATGAAGATTGCACGGTAATTTTCGACAAAAATTCATTTTCTTAAAAAATAATTTCTGTCAACAATTTAAAAACAAATTCAGAAAATGATAATGATAAAGCGAATATGCCTTCGTTTCTATCACCCAAGCCTACAGTCAGTTATTTTGATGATTTAGATTTCTTTAAAGATTTTGAGAATGAATTTCCAGCCATTGTTTACAATGATGCTCAAACGTCCAAATCAGATTTATTATCTGAACCTTTTTTTAAACCCTCAACATATCGATGAATTTAATTTGAAAGATGAAACATCATTGTCCGAATATGATGAAGAGGAATAAAAAGTTATATGTTTTAATGATTTATTTCCTTTTAACGTAATTTATCCCGGTGAATTAAAAACGGATACGGACAATGATAATGATAAAGTTGATATTGAACACTCTTCGTAGAATTTATCTGTCAAACTATTACCTGATTTAATAAATGCCGATGTTGGTGCCTATGCACATGGGTCAAATAAGCTTTTGGAAACAAGTCATGATACATCTAATAAAATTTTCAATACTGAAACTTTTATCATGGAATTAAATGTTGAAATCATGACTTGAAATCATCTTAACAAAGGGATGTCATTCATTTTCCTAATCAAGAATTTGTATGTGCCATTTGGCATCCCGTTCGACCCCAAATTGTTTTATAAGGATGAGATAAAATTAGGGTAAGTCTAACTTAAAGACTTTTCTGTAAACAAAAGTGCTTCCCGGGAGACAACCCGGATTGTTATTTAATTTTATCGAGTCTGTCTTCCCAGACATCAATACGACATATCCGCCCCATACGATACGGTATATTGATTGTCTGAACGTTATCAGTCTTTATTTTATTGCACTTTAAAAACATTATTGTCAGATTTTAAATACGGCGTATTCACTAAACTGATACGCCGTATCCACTAGTCTGACCCGTAATTAGTTTGTTAAGTTTAGTTTAAATTAACCGTAGGTACCAAGATAGGAATGCACTTATTCTTACTATATTTTATACAGGACCCCGAGAAAGAAAATATTGACAAAGTTGGTGGAATGCATATTTTCTGGAATTCTATGTGTGTTCTGTTCGTGCTAGGATTCAAACGCTTTTTCAGCACACAATCTTGCTCATAAACATAACTTGGAGAATCTACCGAGCAAATATCATGGGAGTTTATCATTTTAATTCTTTTTAAATTCCCGTATTTAATGTTTTATCTATACATCTAGAATCATAGTTACACAAATATTGTCCTTCTAAGTCTGTGTCTAGGATACGCTTCGGGCTTAACTAGTTAATTGGATATTGCTAATGGTTTATTGATCGTGTTGACTAGCAGGTGACCTAGATAATTCAACAAGTAACGTTCTGATTCCATTGGATAGTTGGACAAGTAGACTACTAGTGTATAAATTGCCATTAAGCGGTAAGTGGGTAAAGTCTCTATGAGCTAGGGTTTAACAAGATCACCATTGCTTTAATCCCTAAGATAGATTATAATCAGCAAATAAGGATGCTTTATGCGGATGCTTTAATTGTGACAAAATTATTATGTCTAGGTCTTAGGATGATGTAACGCCTAAGTCTTACGAATGATATGCCACCTCGAGAGAAGAAATCATTGCACTAAATAAACAAACCAACGTTCTAATCGGATTAATAATGGTTAATACAGTTTTCTTATATAAGGTTCGACCGCTCTTTCATCTTTTGTTAATTAGCTTGCGTGGGTTAAAGTGCCTTGAATTGATTATAGACACCAACCAAACCGTGCCAGTCTCTCAGGCTGAAAACCCCCTTTTCCCGTTAGAATTAGGATTTAGACTGACATAGGTTTAACATAGGTTTAGAATAGAATAGAATTAACATAGATTAGATAACCAAGATATTAATTAAATTAATAGATTTAACCTCGCTTCAAGTGTTCGACACCCTACTTACCACGAAACTACTACCGATCGGGTACACTGCCCGTTAAAGTGTTGTTTTTGGTTTAGTTGGCAAAATATAAATTTAAAACTTAAATCATCTTAAATATACTATACAACGACAACATATTAGGGATGACGAGGAGGAGGATGAGGAGATGGAGGAGATTTCAGATTCTAACAGTGTGAGCGAGGACGCAGAGGACGAGGGTCCTACTGCAGAGGATTAGGATCCTGCTGCGGGGGATGAGGGTCTTACTGTGGGGGATGAGGGCCTCAGTATAGGAGTTGAGAGTCTTAGTTTAGGTAGGGATGAGGCTGTACCTGAGGGTCAGCAATGGGCAACCCTAGTTGCGGAGACAGCCGTGGGTGAGCCACTAGGATTGGGATATAAGGCATTGAGACGCTGGGAGTTAGCATTGGGAGAGGGCCGGAAGCCTAGTGTATTTGAGGTAGGTCAGAGTTCTGGATTTATACCAGAGTCTAAGATACCAGAGATAGTGTCGACACTTAGGCAGCCCACACTTACTACATGGATAGACCCAGAGGATGGTATAGTTTACATTGATGTTCTTGTTTATCCACCACCTGCACCACCTGCTCAAACACCACCATCACCCCAGTGGTCGTCTGGTTCGCTTCCTATTTCTCCAGCACCTTCTATTGTTCCTTCACCTATTTCATCACCTATGATATCACTGACCATTCCATCGCCTGTAGCTTCACCCGCTACAGTTGAGACTGAGGGATTTTTGACCAAGTTGGGAGCTCAAATTGAGATGCAGAGAGGATTGATTCGTGATCATACGGTACGATTGGAGGAGCTATCGCTTGCTTTGTTTGAGAGGTATGATAGGGACATATGAGAGTTATTTACTAGGTCAGGGGCAGTCAAGGATGAGATTTTCTCCTAGAGATATCAATTTAGGAGTCTAGAATATGAGCAGGAGAGGGTTGTAATGACTTTTGGACCAATTTAGAGACCAGTATTAGCCCTGGAGTCATGGGCAAGTCAAACGGATGCACAGAGAGCAGCTATGTGGCATGCCATTAGTGATACACAAGAAGAGAACCGGGAGTTGCAATTACAGCTCGCTAAGGAGAGACGTGCGCAGTTGGAGTTGGCTAAGGTTGTTAACAGTACGAGGAGAGGACAGGAGCCCAGAGGAGATGTGTAGGATATATGTGGTTTGGATTAGTAGTTTGCGTATATTACTAAACCGGGTTGTGTCGGTTAGTGTCAGTATTATGATTAGAAAAGTTTCTTTTTGTATTGGTAGTTACGACAAATCCCTACTAGTTGTTAGGTGATTTGTACCGAAATCGTCTTTATGATAGTGAAGGAAATTTTGTTCAATAATTATGTATAGCAATGTTTTGTGTTATTTTGTGTTAGCTTGAAAGCATAGTTTTCCCGTGTGTGGTTGCAATACTATTGGTCGCTCGTGATAGAGCGGATACCCATTTCCTTACTAGGATTTGCGTGCGATGTAGTTTGTACATTCGGTAAGCTTGAAATGTATTCGAGCTGATCGATTTTACCGTTTCGTTAGAAGAGCTAATAGGAAGGTGGGAGACCGTGAATGGTCACGGGGAATATTAGAAAGAGTTGTAGTGATCAAATTGGAAACCTGACCATACTTTTTATTGTGTCAGCTTTTGAAGAGGTATTTTAACCTATCTAAGTGAAGTGAGATTTAAGGCACTTGTTGAGTAGAATTGATTTGGGAAAAGTTTAAGGCAAATAATGATGAAGTTTAGACTATGAAATGGCCTTCCTAGAAAGGTAGAGCCGAGAGTGTTTGACCAAGTAAGGTTTACTTAGGAATTTTGAGTGAGTGAGTGTTGGTAAAAGAATCACAGACGTTCTTGAGAAAGTAGACTGTAAGTCGTGTTATATAGGACATATACCCTGTTGGGTTAGTCCCGTTGGTTGAATAACCGAAAAGTTTGGCAATGTCGATTTTGATAGAGTAGTCATCACGTCATGGTCCGGATCGTATCATGATACCCTACTAAGACAGTGTGATCTAAGTTTGAGGAAATTATGAAACCAAAGGATAGTAGGAGAGACTATCGTAATCTTGTGAACGGATATGGATTGACCATGAGAAAGTATAGGATTTGGAATGTGGAAAAACTTAGTCTTTAGAGGAATCATAAGAAAACTTGCTTGAAAAGACTAAACCCTAGTGATTTGATGTGATTCGTCGAGGAATGGAATTTCCTGTCGATGTTGTGATTCGATGATTTAAGTTGGATTTCAGGGAGAAATTCATTTAAGGGGTGAGACTGTGATAACTGGTAATTTGCCCAGGGTTAAGTATTATAAAATATTATAATTTCGTATTTTAAAGTCTTTTCGACCTTGTCAGTTTTCCCGATGAAAGCTGAGAAGTTGACTTCGGTTGAATATTTTATATAAAACGGTTACGGTTTAACCGGGAGTTTGATGGAGTTTTGAGTTCGTAAGAGAATCAATTTTGTTTCTTTTTTCTGTTTTAGAGTGGTTTTGAGGTTTTCAGTACTTTCTGGGAAGTTTTTCCGCGTCTAGCGAAAAATCATCACGCAACGCGTACCGGCACGACAGTTTATTTGAGAGTGGAGATTTAATGAATTTGGGAATGTGTTAACGGGTTAATTTATTTAATAAATTCATGATCATAGAATAACGTTGGATTAAAACGTAAATCGTGAGTGTGAGATTTGAAAGTTATCAGAAAACAGTTGTTTTTGTGAAATTCGGAAAAAGACTCTAACGGTCATAAGAAAATGAAATTTTGGTCAAATATAAGTTGTCAACTTCTATTTTGTGGTTTGAAGTGTTTTTAAAATGGATGTGGAAGGTTCGGTTGAGTTTTGTAAAAAATTCATGTTTTCGGTCCGGAGTCGGTCGGTAACGGCTCAAAATGGATTTTTGTAACAATTTAATGTGTTAGGTGTCGTGTGAGTAACCTAGATTTATGGAAATGTGATTTTAGACGCAATGAAAATACTAAATAAGTTCAGTTGACGTTTTAAATAGATAAAAATTGAGCTTTTAAGTGATCCCGACACGAAAAGAAAAAACCCAAGACCCACCTTGGATTCTCATTTGGACGCCTAGGTGATAAGGGGAAAAAAAGGCAATTATTTTGCTAAAATGTCTTGCATAGTACCCTTATATTCTTCCACCCCCTTAACCATTTCATTCATTCTCTCATTTTCAAAATAACAAAAAAAAAATTCTATCTCTCTTTCTCTCTCTATATCCAAAAGAACCACACAAGAGCAAGAAACAATTATTTTGAAGCTTCGCTTATTTAATAAGCTAGGTGTAGCTTATTTGATTTCGGGTGAGTGTAATGGTTTGGGCTCGGCCCAACCGTGTGTTGTTTGGGCTTCGGCTTGGTTTCAGAATGGGCTCGGCCCGTTAGAGTGTGGCTCGACTCGGTTTGGGCTCGGCCCAACCGAGGGTTGCGTGGTTTGGGTCACGGCCCAATATGGGTCCGTTTGGTTTGTTTCGGTCCGACACAATAAGTGGGCTCGTCCCACTTTGTTTTGGCTTTGGCTTATTGGACTTGGCTTGCTTAGCTTATTTAGTTCTGGCTTATATAACAAGCTTATAGCTTATTTGGTTTCGGTTTATATGATAAGCTTATGGCTTATTGGTTTTGACTTATATTGGTTCGGCTTAATGGGCTTGAGACCCATTGGGTTTTGGTTTATATTTTTGGACTTATGTAAAGGGGTATGGACTAAGTTTTGCTATCGGGCTAAGTACTTAAGACCTTAATGGGCGATAAGGCCCAACAACAAGTAAATGGATTAGTGGACTTATAAATGGACTAATGGATTTGGTTTGGATTAAGAGGGGTTTTGTTGGACTTGCCAAATGTAATTGGATTATTTTGTTATGGTTGGATAAAACGTGTTGAAAGTATTGATTTCGTGTTTTGTCGAAAAATGTTGGGTTCGTGAAAAGTGTTTGGGATTAAGGTTTAAAACCTTGGAAAAAGTCATATAGACGTACGGGTCATGCCGAATTTTCGAAAGAAGTTTATACTTAGAAACTTTACTTAAAAGGGTAAATTTTCAAGAGCATAATAATAAAATATTATTTATTTCAAATTAACTACAAGACGAAAAATATATTTTCTCGAAGGACTTCTTAAATATTTAATATATGTAAACGTTTGTGTCGATTTGACTTGAAGGAATAAAAGATGATTTTTTTAGATTAAGTGTCGAGGTAAAAGTTATTGGACATGGACATATTAAAATAACGAGACGTTGTAATTACCCTGTTAGCCCGATGATAAGACGAAAATAATAATAAAATATTATTATTTTATTTGAATTATTAAATACTTATATATATATATATATACACACACACTTAAATATGATTATATATATCGGATCGATTACGAAAATGTGGATTTAATTATTTTTTACTCTCGAGTTTTTGCTCATTTCTTTTCGTCAGATTTCCGCAGAGTATTAGGTCGGCTGTTTTGTTTTAACGATTGAAGGTGTCTTGAGTGAATTGTATTCATGTCACACTTAGCCCAAGTGTTGAGTCATTTTGCGTAATTACCACACAACCATAATATAAGATAACGGTTTTGTTATGAGATAACGATTTTGGTAAACATAACAGGTTCGTTATAAGATAATGGCTTTGAGATAAAAAGTAAAGGTTTGATGATAAGAAAAAGGGGTTTTTGTAACGGTATTGAGAATCTTGGTGTGTGTAAAGACAAACACTTGTACAATAAGACAACTTTGTACAAACATTAATTTAGTGTCGTAATTGATTAGGTTGCGGTCGGGTACTGCTGTGCACTTGCGTTGAGATTATTTCTGCCTTGAGTTTAAGATTTGTGCTGTTTGCATTTTGCTATTGAGGTGAGTTCTCGTAGCCCTATTTTTTTTACTGTTTTTCCGTTGTGGGAAAATGATACTCAAATGTGTTTTGAAATGTTTTGAATTGAACTGTGCAAAATGTGGTTTTGTTTTTGGGACAGGATATGTGCTTATGACTGCTATATGAATATTATGTGTTGCATGATTATTTGGATTAGAGGGGCACACCTATCCCAATATTTGCATGATTGTTTGGATCGGATAGGTACGCCTACCCAGTATTTGTGTAGTTATTCGAGCGGATGAGTACGCCTACCCTAGTTTGTATGTGGTCCTGCCCTAATTTAGTGCTCCAACTGGTAGGCCCTTTAGGTGCGTAAGTGACATATGGTGATTGACTAGCGGGAATGCTATGGTTTGATTGCACATATATTCACTGTCGTATTGCGCTATTGTCCACTGTTTGAAATATTGGCACATCTTTTAGGTTTAAGGTCAAACCTACGAGGTCACCAATTATTGTTGAGGTTTTTGAGTATCATTTTCAGGTGTGTCAATTAAAGGTATGTGAATGAGTTTGGAAGACCAAAGATGTTTACCCAAGGGGGTTGAGTCAAGACGAGTTGAAATTGTTGTATCGCCAAGTCGTAACTTGTAAAGTTAATGTAAAATTCAAATCTTTTATTTGTAAATTGTAAAGTGTATGATCTTGTATCTTGTGCGATGAACGGTATCGTCGCATCTCGTGTTTCTGCCACTAGTGGGGTGTGACATTTCGGGTCCGATTCGGCTTAAACTTATAATAGAAAACTTGTAGAGAATTATTTTTCCTTCAAACGTAGCTTTTGATAGAACCATGAATCATTATAACGAAGGAGACACGCTCTGCTAAAGTCGGACTAAATCTAGGAAACTACTTACTAAAAGTGAGCTGTTAGAAACGTAAAAATAGGTTTTGAGCATTTTCAGATCCATTTGAGCTATAAAAACGTTAGCGAATAATATAGTGACACCTATATATTAATTAGACGCGTTAGAAACTTTCTAAAAACGATATCAGGAAAGCGTTATGAGTTTTACTAAAAATGGAAACTTGAACTAGGCGTAAAGTATATAATGGAGAAATAAAAGCGGCGACTATACTTTTTAGGATCACATAGCGTGTTTAGGCAAAATATAAACTTAACGAAAATATATAGACGTCGTGTGATGTTCGGGATTTCTAAACTTGCCAAAAACAGTAACTTTCGGTTTAGCATTGAAACTTCACTAAAACCTTATATTTTTGCGGAATCATGTTTTGACTAATTAAACTAAGACACAAACACATGTGGGTGATATTAAATCTAAAAAATTCGTATGCATCATTTTACCCTTACCTTGCATTAAGACGCATCATTTATTTAGGTCGCGTTTAGGATTTTCATGCTCGTACTTCATTCGTTGATTTCTCTTGTTTCTTCACTTTGCTAAAGGTGAGTTTATAGCCTCACATTTTACTCGTTTTTACGATTACTTTATAAATCACGGGGTGAGAAACATGCTCGTTTACAAACTCGTTTACATGATTTATTTCAATCTCGTTTACATGATTGATTACAAACTCGTTTATATGCTCGTTTACAAACTCGTTTACATGATTGATTTCACACTCGTTTTATTTATGGATACAAGTACTTTAAGCTTTTACGAATATGTTGGTGCTTTTACTATGGATATAAGTACTTTAAACTTTTACGTATTGCCTAAGTTTCCCTATTGCCACGTAGTACACACTATCATGAACCGTTAATTACTTCATGTAAGTACGAATGCTGTGAATAGATCTATTGGGGTTGACACCCCCACCTAGAATTCTAGATGAGTACATTGGCTAGTGGGTGCATTTCATTTGAGGTAGTACTTGGGTGTTTTGGCAAAACACCAGATTGAGACGAATCTAAAAGACTAGGATTTACAAAACTTGTTAAGGCTTCGGTGTCATGAGCTTAGGGCAATATCGTAAATACTTTTATGATATTGTATGTGTTACAATAGTCACACACACTCGGAAATTTTGTAGGCTACACTACCTTGATTGAATGTCGTTGATTTCTAAATATTTTTCATGATACTGGAGGTGAAATAGTAGTCACTAAACCCTTTTGGTTCTCGTAAATACTTTACTTAAACCTATGAACTCACCAACATTATGTTGACATTTTAGCATGTTTTTCTCAGGTCCTTAATTGCATGGCTAGCATTTGGAGTTGCATCCTGGGAGTCTTTTTCTTGCATTACTTTGATCATTTGAACAATTTATTACTTTGTATTGGAATCTATTAAATGTACTTGATAGAAAACTCAATATATTTTAATGTAATAAACGATCAGCTTTTTAAAACGTCTATTTAGTGGTCTTTCTCTCATACTTTATGGTGTGTATATTATGAAGTCACGCCCCGGTCACCTATCTCTGCTGCGACATATTTTGGGGGTATAACAGATTGGTATTCAGAGCTAAGGTTATAGAGAACTAGGTTGCATCTTTAGGTTTAGACTATAACCGAAACATGAAAACAAATTTTAAAAAGGATTTAGACATATCATTAGTATAACTAAGCTGAGTGTTGTATCATTAGCCTGATCACCTTGTTCAAACTCAAGAAAGATCATGCTATATTGGGTTCATTATATTAGATTTATGTTTAAATTAATTTTATACGTACACGGTCAAAAAGCAAACATTTTGTGTGAGTGTGCATTAGCATTGCATCATAAACATTCTGTTGCATCATAAGTCTTCTGCGCGCATAATCACTGAACTGTCCTACATGTTCATTCACTTGAACGACTTCTAAATCAATGATAAAACTTTTGCTAGACATTGTAAGTGATACAATGCTCGTTAAAATTTTCATGACCTTACATAATACTATTTTATATAACATTTAAACTTGTCACAGTCTGCCGGTCTCTTTAGTTGCTTCACTATTCAACTCTAAGTTTGAACACCCATCCCATACTTTTGAAACACCTATGTTATCTTGTAACCCATAGTCTGGAAACATGTCGATTAGTTCGAACACGACTTTAACCCATTACCTCGTAACGTCTTATTTTTGGAACACGACTTTTGGGAATACAGCTTTATATCGTCTCACTCTTCCTTACTTCTAGTGATTTAGAACTATGCCTACTACTCGATCAGGAATGACACCTGAAGCCATGGAGGAATTGATCGCCCAACGCGTGGCAGAAGCGTTGGCAACTTTTGAGGCTAACCGCAATATCAGAAACATAGTTGAAAGTGGAGATGAAAATGATAACGGTAATGAAGGTGGAAACGGTAATCGGAATGGAAACGGTAATCAGAATGGAAATGGAGGAGGAAATGGAAACGGGAATGGTAACCACAACAATGGGAGTGGAAATCATGGCAAGAACGCAGGAGGAGCAATGAAAGCTGCCCATGAGTGTACTTATAAGGAATTCCTGAACTGTCAACCACTCAACTTCAAGGGGACTGAAGGATCAGTTGGTTTAGCAAGGTGATTTAAGAAGATGGAATCGGTATTTCACATCAGTAACTGCACACCAAGATGTCTAGTGAAGTATGCTACGTGCACCCTGCAAAATGGTGCATTGGCATGGTGGAACTTACACAAAAGGACAGTTGGAACTGATGTTGCTTATGCTATGACATGGAAAGAACTCATGAAGTTGATGACTGAGGTGTACTGTCCTAAGAATGAGATTCAGAAGATGGAGAATGAGCTGTGGAACTGATGTGCTGTCGTGTAGGGTCAAATTATTGATTACCAAGTTTTAAATTTGTATTTAACCGACTTATCCTAAAACAACACTTTAACGGGCAGTGTACCAAATCGAGTGGAGTGTCGTGCCAAGTAAGGTGTCGAACACTAAGAGCAAGGTCGTTAATATTATATTCTATTAGTATTAGTTAATTCTAATTACTTGTTAAACCTATGCTAAACCTAGTTCTAATGATAATGGGGGGTTTTTAGCCTGAGAGATTGGCACAGGTTTTATGGTGACTATAATTAATTCAAAACACTATAAACATGCAAGAAAATAATTAGAAGATAAAAGAGCGGTACAAGCCAAATGATAGAAAACTGTTAATGACATCAAATAACGTTTATTTTATAGCATCATTTATCCCATGTTATTAACCCATTTTGTATAATTATTGCAAAAAATTGTTACTTAATCGTTTATATTTGAGAATTGCAATAATTATAGAGTACTTGGTGAAAGTTAGCAAAAGGCGGGCATTTTAGAGCTTAAATGAAAAGTTCAAGAAAGTCTACTAATCTAACAGTCAATATGCCGTATTATTCTATACCTATACGACGTATCTAAGACTTTGACGAATCAGAAGACCATTGCCTGACTTTGAAGAATACGATGTATCCACATCAACGATACGCCATATATAATACTTTGGTTAACGAAGAAGAACTAACTAGTTTTACATCAATACGCTGTATCCATCAAGAAGATACGGCGTATCCGTGCCTACACTTCACAGATAACCACGAAGGATTGATGACTCAATACGCCGTATCCAGGAGACATCAATACGCCGTATTCACAATATAGTAATAAAATATTCTGGAAGATATCAAATGTAATCCTTACTTTAAGAAATCCCCAATACGCCGTATCCCACATTGCTCGATACGGCGTATCGACTAGTTTTCAGACTCTATAAATAGACGATCCTAAACTTAGTTTTAGGTATGCAAGTGAATCCCTAAACCACCAAGTCGACCAAGAGACGAATAAATGAGCCTAGAAGGTCAGAGAAGAGCCTCAAGATCATTGGAAAACTCTTGTAATCTTCGCGTAACCGAATACGTGTTCGATTAAGGTTTCTTTATTTTAATCGTTCACATATCAAACCGTGTGTATTTTTACAATGACTATCGTCTGATACCATTAGGTATCAGCCATTTTCAGGAAGATTTAATGTTTGGATTTTTATATCGATTACTTAATGTTGATAAAAATAATGCCTAAAAACATTATTAATATTTTTCACATCTTTACGTTTTGATAATCACAAAATATAAAAATATTCAATGTAAAATTAAACGTAAACAAGTAATTAGTAGTAAATTTTCATTTTGAAAATTATATCACTTAAAGGTATGAATAAATAAATGCTTAATGCATTTTATGATCAAAGGAAATTTTTATTCAAACTAACACTTTTATGAAATGTTGTAAACATTTTTATAAACACTACAAAACATTTTCTATAATTAAAAGAAATGTTTTATTCAAAATAAACATTTTGAAATTCAAATTTTCGGACCTAAAACGGCTAGAAAGTTCTAAAAAATCCCCCCTATACAAAAGGACAAATTGGGGAGCGCCTAGTCTAGGGCGTCCCCCTTAAATACATAGGCAGCCCCCTTATCTTTAAGGGGACCGCCCACCTATTTAAAGGGACCGCCCATAGGTAGACGCTCCTCCAGAATGTCCTATAAATATTAGACTTTCAACCCACTTATTTTTCAAGCATTATTGCACGCATTCTTTTTTATCTAAAAAAGCGCACACATTCATTCAAAATCATTTGATCATTTAATCATAAAGTTTTGTTTCCAAGTGATCTAAGCTCAATTCCTCAAGTGCAAGAGAAGAATACTTCCATCATCAAGTGAAGAAGTATTACACCTTTATGTGTTGTTGCAATCTTATTGCATCCATATCATAACTTGTAAATCATTTATAAATCTTGTAAAGTTATGTAGTTGCTAGATCTAGGTGATTGTTGTAAGTATAGTTGGATCTTGGTGATCTTTCCTAGTAGTGTTAGTTAGGTGTGATTATAGTAGTGGCTTGGTAAAGTAGTGGTGTGAAGAAAACTAAGGTGTGAAGAAGTTGTGTAGTCGTGATCAAGTCGTGAAGCAAAGTTGTGTAGTGAAGTTGTGTAGTTGTGCTAGATTAGTTCTAGCTAAGATTATAACTCGACATCTAGCTTAGTGTCGAAAATCAAGATAAGCGAAAGTTGTGTAAGGTTTTCTCCGCCATAAGGGAGCTTGTTGACATAGTGAAGAAAACTCTCGAGTTAGGTGCTCGAGGAGTGGAGTAGGGCGAAGAGGTGCTTCGTTACCGAACCACTATAAATCCTCGCGTTGTGGTTTGATTGTTCTTACTCTTATCTCTTGTCTTACATTATTTTCTCATACTATCCTATTAATTGTTTAGATAAGTATATTGTTCATATTGTGCAAGTGTTGAATTCACATAAAGTCGAATCTAGAATTTTTACAAACACTTTAAAACCTTAAATTAAAAAGCGGTAAACTATTCAACCCCCCTTCTAGTTTTCCACAATTGGTATCAAGAGCCACGTCAAACAAGATTTTTAAAATAAATTGTATTTTAAAACTTGAATCGATCTATGGAATCAGAAAAATATTTAGAAGGGCAATCTATGCAAAGACCACCACTATTTGAAAGTGATGGATTTATTTATTGGAAAAATAGATTCGAAACTTATGTGAAGTCAAAAGATCTAGATCTTTGGCATGTTATTACCGATGGTGATTTTCCTCCTATTCAAAATAATCCCGAAACTAAAAAGGATGAAGTTGTACCTTTTCATAAACAAAACGATGATCTTAAAAAGAAACTTGCAAAAAATAATGAAGCTAAAATGGTAATTTATAATGCTTTGCCACGTAAAGAATACGAAAGAATTTTTATGTGTCAAACCGCAAAAGAAATTTGGGATACTTTATTAATCACTCATCAAGGTAATAATCAAGTCAAAGCTAACAAAATAGATCTTCTTGTTCAACAATATGAACAATTTACGATTCCGGAAGAGGAATCAATAGATAATGCCTTTGCTAAATTTAACACTATTATTACTAGTCTAAAAGCACTTGATGAAGGTTTTTCTAGCAAGAATTATGTTAGAAAGTTTCTTAGGGCATTACATCCAAAATGGCGCGCGAAAGTCACAGTGATTGAAGAATCAAAGAATCTAACAACCTTACCTCTTGACGAACTTATTGGAAACTTGAAAGTTTATGAAGAAGTAATAAAGAAAGATTTCGAAACGATCAAAGGCAAGAAAGAACAAAGTAGATCTCTTGCATTAAAGGTGAAAAAGGAAGTAAGTGATGAAGATAGCTCAAGCTCCGATAGTGAAGACGAAGAGTATGTTATGGCCGTAAAGGAATTCAAAAAATTATTCAAGAGACGAGGAAGATTTGTAAGACAACCACGAGGCGATAGAAAAACAGTCCAAAGAAGTAGAAATGATGGTTATGGTAAAAGTGAAAGAAAATGTTTTAGATGTGGTGATCTAAATCACCTCATTGGAGAATGTTCAAAGCCGCCAAAGAACAACGATCAAAAAGCATTTATTGGAGGAGCATGGAGCGACAATGAAGAAGATGAAGTGGAAAAGACTAAAGATGAAACTTGTCTTGTTGCTTAAGCGCCCAATGAAATATGCTTAGGAATAAACTTGGAACCCGATGAGTGGATTAAAGATAGTAGATGCTCAAAACACATGACGGGTAATCGAAAATTATTTTCTTCATACAAAGCATACAACGGAGGTAACGTAATTTTTAGAGCAACTTGCGCGATAAAATCATAGGCAAAGGTACGATTTCTCAAGACTCCCTAATAATTGAAAATGTTGAGCACGTAGATAACTTAACATATAACTTGCTTAGTGTAGGTCAAATATGTGATAATAAATGCAAAGTAATATTTACCAAACACGATAGCGAAATAATTAAAGACGAAAACGTTATAGGTAAAGGAATTAGGAAAGGAGGAATATATGTAATGAAACTAGGAAATAAACCGAAAGATAAAATATGCCTTGCAACATTAGACGAAAACTCCACACTATGGCATAGGAGATTAGGTCATGCAAATATGCAACTAATTCAATCATTAGCATCTAAAGAGTTAGTTAGAAATCTACCCAAACTCAAATACGACCAATATTTTTGTGATGCTTGCAAAATTGGAAAACAAGCTCATGCAAGTCACAAGGCTAAAAATATAGTTTCAACAACTAGATGCTTAGAACTACTTCACATGGATTTGTTTGGCCCTTCCGCCATACGAAGCTATGGAGGGAATCGTTATACCTTAGTAATCGTAGATGACTATTCTCGATTCACATGGACTAGATTTTTAGCAAATAAAATCGAAGCCTTCGAAAAATTCGAAATATTTAGCAAAATGATCCAAAACAAATTAGGATGTTCCATTGTATCAATTAGAACGGATCATGGTCGGGAATTTGATAATGAAGTACAATTCGGAAACTATTGTGATTTAAATGGGATATCTCACAATTTTTCCGCTCCTCGTACTCCACAATCAAATGGGGTAGTAGAAAGAAAAAATCGCACTCTACAAGAAATGAGTAGAACCATGTTAAATGAACAATCCATTCCTCAAAATTTTTGGTGTAATGCGGTCGATACGTCAACCTATATAATTAATAGAGTTTCCATTAGACGTATAATTCTAGGAAAAACCTCACTTAGAGTTGTTAAGACGGTAGGAACCAAACTTAACTTTTTTGAGTTATGCGGTAAGTAAATGATTTATTCTTAATAACAAATGTTTACCTCACCTAAGTTGGACCAAAGTCGTTACGAGGTGTTTTCCTAGGTATTTGCAAAATAGTAAAGCTTACATAATATTAACAATAAACAATGGAAAGTTGAAGGTCGTGATGTAAACTTTCGATGAAACTCCTCCCTCGCCTAAAACATCACCATTGGAAGATGATGAGTTAGTCGAAGAAGGAGTTATTGAGGTTAGTAAAACAAACCCCATAGGCAATGATCTTGAAGACATTTTATTAGAAGATAATCAAATTGTAAATATTAAAGAATCTAAAACTCATCCCTTAGAAAACGTTATTGGTAATCTAAATCAAAGAACTCTTAGGTCGCAAGCTCAAGACAAAAGCAATTTCTTTTGCTTTATTTCAACAATAGAACCTAAAAATATAAATGAGGCATTAAAAGATAAAAATTGGGTAATGGCCATGCAAGAGGAACTAAACCAATTTTAAACAAATGATGTTTGGGAACTAGTCCCAAATCCCATGGATATGATCATTATAGGAACAAAATGGGTATATAGAAATAAACTCGATGAAAATGGCGTCGAAACTTGAAACAAAGATAGGTTAGTCGCCTAAGGTTATAATCAACAAGAAGGAATTGATTACGACGAAACATATGCACCCGTAGCTAGACTAGAGTCCATAAGAATACTTTTAGCCTATGCTTGCGCACTAGACTTTAAGTTATACCAAATGGATGTGAAGAGTGCATTCCTTAACGGTTTTATCAATGAGGAGGTTTACGTGGCACAACCTCCGGGATTCATTGACTTCGCAAAACCTAATTATGTCTAAAGACTTAAGAAAGCTCTTTATGGTCTAAAACAAGCCCCAAAAGCTTTGGTCGAATCGATAAAAGCCTTTTTTATTAAACATGATTACTCCATGGGAATGGTAGATAACACACTCTTCACTAAAAAGAAAGACTCCAACCTCATTATTGTCCAAATATATGTTGATGATATTCGGATCAACTTGTCAGGAAATATGTGATGACTTTACCAAGATAATGCATGACGAGTTTGAAATGAGTATGATGGGGGAACTAAATTTTTTTCTTAGGATTACAAATAAAACAATTAGATGATGGAATATTTTTTAATCAATCAAAATATATTAAGGAAATGCTTAAGAAATTTGACTAGAAGCTTAAGCATGAAAAACCCTATGTTACGGAAACCAAGTCAGAGAGACGAAGATGGTGAGTCACGTAGATAATAACCAATTATAGAGGCATGATTAGGTAGTTTATTATACTTAACGGCAAGTAGACCTGATATCATGTTTAGTGTTTGCCTTTGTGCACGCTTCTTAAGAGGATCCCAACAACCTCTTACCTGAGAAAGCTGGTTAAACGTATCTTCTGATACATTAAAGGCACTACGCATTTAGGATTATGTATTCTAGGATCAGCATAGTAACTATCGTGTATGCGAAATCTGGGATCATGCGGGTGATTACGTAGATCGCAAGCAGCACTAATTGTGTTGTGCACGTTGTGGGATGTTGCCTAACATTCTTGGTTTTTAAGAAGCAAAACCGCTCTTGCCATCTACACAAACGAAGCGGATATGTAAGCGCCGGAAAGCATGTCACATGCCCTATGGATGAAACAAGCTCTCATAGACTATGGCGTTAGGTTAGACGTCATTCTAATAATGTGTGATAACAAAGGGGCTATAGACTTAAGTAAGAATCCCGTTCAACACTCACGAACAAAACACATTAAGATTCACCATCACTTCCTTCGCGATAATGTTCAAAAAGGGAATATCTCTATAGAAAAGGTCTCACCGTAAGACAACATAGCCTATATTCTAACTAAACCACTTAAATGTGAGCCATTTAACTACTTACGTCTAGGTCTAGGAATGATGGAACAAATTGATTAAGTTTTTCGGCATAATAAAGAAATGATTATCATCAAAGAACTGTTTGTGAAAAATCTAAGAAATTTTTTCTCAAACAGGTGGTGCCCCCCTTAATTCATAAAGGGCGGCCCCCTTAATTTTAAGGAGACCGACCAAACTTTAAGGGGACCACCCACCTGACTGACTAAAAAAAATATTTTTTTTCTCTGTGTCTAGGTTTCTATTTTACACAAAAACACAAGATTGGGAAAAGTCTATAAGCAAACTTTTACAAATTCTTCTATCTAAATGCATATCTCATTATACATATATACAATAGTCCCAATCTATTATTTTCTAAAAAGTCTTTCTCACAACTAGGAGTACATGAACATCAAATTTCATATATTGTTGAGATATGCTAAAAACATTTTTCACATATGCATAATGTTCTCTTACTTGTTGTCAAAAGTATATAATCTAATATATATTTTTGACAATCTTGGTTGAGCAAAATTAAATCAAGGAGCATTTGGATTATTTCTTAGGTTTTACATGTCTTAGTGTCGAAATAATCGCTACTCCACATTTTGTCGCACCTTAGGGCACACACTAGTATTTGTACAAAAGTTGGTTCGTTTCTTAACGTTACCTCTTGTCAGAAAAAAATCTCTGTGATTTATATCTAGTTATTATTATTTTGCTTTTCACTCTTTGGTCTTCAATTCATTTATGATTATATGCCAAATTGATGTGAAATTGTATTTTTCCCACTACTTGTTCTATATATGTAGAATGTTGAATGCTTAATTGCTATGTGCTAAAAAATCTTAATTGCCATAAAAGGATGGACTTGCTGCAAATTAACCACCAAAACAGAAACACTCACACAAAATTTTGAGAAAAATCATTTTTTGGAAAATCTGGAAAATAGCAGCAGGTGGCCCCCTTAATTCATAAATTGCGGTCCCCTTATCTTTAAGGGGACCGACCCCTAATTAAGGGGACCAGCCTAGCTGTCACGGGTAAAACAGTATTTTTCATCCCTCTTTGACCTAATACCCTCTAGACTTAACTACTGTTTCCCTAAATTCATAAACATTTCTTGGATTTGACCCTTTAAATAGTCATTCTTCCTAATTTAAACATTTCCTCCACTATAAATACATACTCAACCATCATCATCACAATCATCCTCACCAATGACATCTTTTAACAAACCCACATCCAAACCATCAAGGGTAGCCAAAATGAGTGTGAAACCCATTTGGAGGAAGAAACTAAACCCTTGTAACACATCCAATGAGCTCAATGTACGTTCCTACCACCATTCCAAAAACCATCACTCACGCATCATGAACCCATCTCAAGAATCCAAATTACCCATCAGTCATTTACCAAATCCTTACATAAGGATACTCCCACATCACCACAAGTTGTCTCACATCCTCCATTTCCCATCTCACCCATCAATTCACATGTTACTCACAATCAAGCTCCACCTGAAAGTAACAACCAAACTCAGCACACACCACCTCTATGTCCAAGTAGATAAAGCCTAGTTGATGACATTAATTAACTACAAGACCTATCAAATCTCTTAGCCATGCATCTCTCACAACAACAAAACAACATTCCCTCACCACCTTACTCTCCAAACCTACCACACACCCTCAACATTAACCAAGTTGAAACCTATGTTGGGTATTGCCCTTGTTGCATCTTCACCCAAAAACAATTCCTTGCTTTAAGTGAGGATATCAATTGGATTAAATTCCTCCTCACTCGACCACATCCACCACCTAGAGTTCAAAGAGATTACCCTTCCACAACTGCCTCCACTCCAAACTCTCCATCAACAACCAACTAATCTCGTAATATGCCTACTAATAATCGTCAAACCCTTTTGTGTCGTAAGCAAGTCAAAAATCCTTCTATGGCTATTTAGGATTTCTTTTTATGTATTAATATGCTTCTAAAGCATATTTGTTTTTCTTTTTATGTATGCTTGTGTGTTGTTCACACACATTGTCCTAAATGAATGATGTATCGTTTTCTTTGATGTTTGCGGGGGGGGGGCGGGGGTGGGGGGGGGGGTTGGGGCGGGGGATTTGCACTTGTATGTTTTCTCCTTCCTGTTGCTACATGTGTAGAAATATTTTGTAATGTTCTAACTTGTTTTTGTAGCAGAAACCATAGCTCGATTCCTTGGTGCCCTCGAACGAGGGGGATCACAATCAAGGGGGAGCATTCTATCTGTCGATTTTTACTAGCTATTCTCCAGACGATGCCTTTTAAATTTACAAAAGGAGAGAAAATGGCATAAAACTCACTAAATACTTCTTTAAAATAATTTTTCATTATGTGTTTAATTTTTGTAGTCATCAAAAAGGGGGAGATTTTTGATAAATATATGTCTAAAACATTATAATTTTTTAACATCTTTATGTTTTTGATATCACAAAATATTAAAAACTTTCAATGTAAATTAAACGTATACAGTAATTACTAGTAAAGTTTTATTTTCGAAAATTATATCACTTAAAGGTATGAATATAAAAATTGCTTAAGCATTTTCTGATCAAGGGATATTTTATTCAACATCACACTTTTATAAAATGTTGTAACTCTTTTATAAACTTACAACACATTTTCTACAATAAAGAGATGTTTTTTATTCAAATAAACATTTTAAATTCAATTTTTCGACCTCAAGGCTAGAAAGTTCAGAAATTCTCCTACACATAAAGCAAACTGGGGATCGCCCAGTCTAGGGCGGCCCCCTTAAATACACGGGCGGCCCCCTTAAAATTAAGGGGACCGCCCACCTATTTAAGGGGACCGCTAATAGGTAGACGCTCCTCCAGTTTGTCATATAAATACTGGACTTTTCCCCACTATTTTCTCACCTTTTGCACTTATTCTTTCTAATTAAAAACAGCCCACACATCTCATTAAAATCCTTTGATCATTTAATCATAAAGCTTTGTTTCCAAGTGATCCAAGCTCAATTACTCAAGTGCAAGAGAATAATACTTCCATCATCAAGTGAAGAAGTATTACACATTTGTGTGTTGTTGCAATCTTATTGCATCCATATCATAACTTGTAAATCATTTGTAAATCTTGTAAAGCTGTCTAGTTGTTAGATCTAGGTGATTGTTGTAAGTATAGTTGGATCTTGGTGATCTTCCTAGTAGTGTTAGTTAGGTGTGATTATAGTAGTGGCTTGGTGAAGTAGTGGTGTGAAGAAAACTAAGGTGTGAAAAAGTTGTGTAGTCGTGATCAAGTCGTGAAGCAAAGTTGTGTAGTGAAGTTGTGAAGTTGTGGTAGATTGGTTCTAGCTAAGATTAGAACTCGACATCTAGCTTAGTGTCAGAAATCAAGATAAGCGAAAGTTGTGTAAGGTTTTCTCCGCCATAAGGGAGCTTGTTGACATAGTGAAGAAAACTCTCGAGTTAGGTGCTCGAGGAGTAGAGTAGGACCTAGGGAGGTAATGATGACCATGTTGACGAATTGAATGGTCAAAGGAATGACCAAGGAGTGGGAACTAATAGGGGCATAAAGGGAGTCAATGGTAATGTAGAGAGAGTCAATAGGGGAGCACCCGACTTCTCGACGATCATTGCCTAGCAATTGCAGAACCTCTTACCTGCCATGCTAGCTCAGGTTGGTAACCAAGGAAATATTGGAAATCAAAATGGTAATGTGGTTAATAAGAACGTTGGGAATGTATTAGTAAATGGCAACCGGGTAGGTTGTTCATATAAGGAGTTCTTAGCTTATAACCCTAAGGAATATGATGGTAAGGGAGGTGTTGTAGTTCTTACTCGATGGATTGAGAAAATGGAGTCCGTGCAAGATATGAGTGGTTGTAGTATTGACCAAAAAGTGAAATACACTACTGGTTCACTTGTGGGTAAGGCTTTAACGTGGTGGAACTCTTAGATCCGCACGCTAAGCCGGGAAGTTGCTGTTAGTATGTCATGGAATGACTTTAAGTTTATGATGATAGAAGAGTTTTGTCCTAGTCATGAGATGCAAAAGTTGGAAACTGAGTTGTGGAATCACGCCATGGTCGGGGCTGGCCATGCTGCGTATACTGATAGGTTTCATGAGTTGGCTAGGTTAGTTCCTCACTTAGTAACTCCAGAAAGTAGGAAGATTAAGAGGTACGTGTATGGCCTTGCTCCACAGATCCGTGGGATGGTGGCAGCAACAGAGCCAAAGACTATACAGAAGGCTGTGCAGATTTCTGGTGCACTGACCGATGAGGCTGTTAGGAATGGATCAATTAAGAAGGTTGAGAAAAGAGGAAATATGGGGGAACCTAGCAAGGATAAGAATGGTAGGGATGATAATAAGAGGACTAGGACTAGAAATGCTTTTGCTACTACCGCAAACCCTGTAGGAAGAGAGAATACGGGTGCTTGGCCCAAGTGTACCACCTGCAACTCCTACCATGCACCCGGAGGGCCTTGTCGCACATGCTTCAACTATAACCGCCTGGGTCATTTGGCAAAGGATTGTAGAGGCATGCCTAGGAATGTGGATCCTGTCAATGCTAGAAACCCAACTGTTAGGGCATGTTATGAGTGTGGTAGTACCGACCATGTCAAGTCAGCTTGTCCTAGATTGAATAAGGCACAAGGACCGGGAGGAAACCATCCAAACAGTGTACTAATAACGGGGGTTAGGGTCATGGAAACCAAAGGAACCAAGCTAGGGGTAGGGCATTCATGTTAGGAGCAGAGGAAGCTTGCCTGGATCTGAACATTGTGACGAGTATGTTTACTTTAAAAAATCATTTTGCCACTACCTTATTGACGCTGGTTGCCAACTATATTTTTGTTTTCCACACGTTTATACCTCTGTAGCATAGAGCCCAGTGAATTAGGTTTCAGATTTGAGTATTGAGTAGCTAGCATAGCTAGCGGGCAACTAGTAAAGATTGATAAGGTTATTAAGGGTTGCAAACTGGAAATCGAGGGTCATGTCTTTGACATTGACTTGATACCTTTTGGACATGGGAGTTTTGATGTGATTATAGGTATGGACTAGTTGTCTGATAATAAGGCTAAAATAATTAGCCATGAGAAGGTAGTGAGAATACCACTACCGGATAGAAATATGCTTAGAGTAGTAGAAGAGAGACCGGATGAGAAAGTGAGATTTTTGATGGGTGTTAAGAAGCAAGAAGAGATTGTAGTGGTTAGAGATTTTCCTGAGGTATTCTCGGATGATCTATCTGGATTACCGCCTATTCGGGAAATTGAGTTTCGGATTGAGTTAACCCCTGGAGCAACGCCGGTAGCAAAGTCTCCTTATCGTTTGGCACCTTCTGAATTAGAGGAGTTGTCGAGACAACTCAAGGAACTCCAAGACAAAGGTTTCATTCGACCAAGTTCGTCGCCTTGGGGAGCGTCGGTATTGTTCATAAAGAAAAAGGATGGTTCTTTTAGGATGTGCATTGATTATAGAAAATTGAACAAGTTGACTGTTAAGAATCGTTATCCACTCCCTAGAATTGATGATCTATTTGATCAACTGCAAGGGTCGCAGTTTTTCTCAAAGATAGATCTTAGGTCTGGATACCATCAGCTGAGAGTGCACGAGGATGACATACCAAAGACTGCGTTTAGAACTCGTTATGGACATTTCGAGTTCACTGTAATGCCTTTTGGTCTGACTAATGCACCAGGAATATTTATGGATTTGATGAATAGAGTTTGTAGGCCGTATCTTGATAAGTTTGTGATAGTATTTATAGACGATATCTTAATCTACTCTAAGACTCAAGAGGAGCATGTAGAGCATTTAAGGTTAGTCTTGGAACTGCTCAAAAAGGAGAAACTGTATGCTAAGTTTTCTAAGTGTGAATTCTGGCTAAGAGAAGTACAGTTTCTTAGGCATGTGATAAATGGTAATGGAATTCATGTGGACCCTAGTAAGATTGAAGCTATTAAGAATTAGAAAGCCCTTAGAACTCTGACTGAGGTTCGTTCATTCTTAGGATTGGCTAGGTATTACTGTAGGTTCATTGAGAACTTTTCTAAGATAGCTAAGTCTCTTACTATCTTGACTCAGAAGAGTAAGACTTTCGATTGGGGTGAGGAACAGGAATTGACATTTCAGACCTTGAAGGATAAGTTGTGTAATGCGCCTGTTCTAGCTCTCCCTGATAGACCGGAAGACTTTGTGGTATATTATGATGAGTCCGAGATAGGACTAGGCTGTGTGTTAATGCAAAGAGGTAAAGTGATAGCCTATGCGTCTAGGCAGTTGAAAATTCATGAGAAGAATTATACTACCCATGATTTAGAGTTGGGTGCGATTGTGTTTACACTTAAGATCTGGAGACAATATCTGTATGGGACAAAGAGTGTCATCTATACAGACCATAAGAGTCTTCAGCATATCTTTAGTCAAAAATAGTTGAATATGCGGTAGCGTCGCTGGATAGAGTTGTTTAGTGATTATGACTATGAAATTCGCTACTATCCTTGTAAGGCGAATGTGGTGGCTGATGCCCTAAGTAGGAAGGAAAGAGTAAAGCCAAAGAGAGTTAGAGCTATAAATATGATCCTTCAGTCGAGTATCAAAGATAGGATACTGGCTGCTCAGAAGGAAGTTGTGGATGAGTTTGCAGTATTGCAGAAAGGTTTAGATGAGATGATAAAACAAAGAAGTGATGGAACTTTGTACTACCTGGATCAAATATGGGTACCTTTAAAGGGTGAGGTGAGAACCTTGATAATGGATGAAGCCCATAAGTCGAAGTACTCTATACACCCAGGAGCTGATAAGACGTATTATGATTTGAGAGTTAGGTATTGGTGGCCTGGAATGAAAAAGGATATAGTTGAATATGTTAGTAAGTGTTTGACTTGTTTGAAGGTTAAGGCTGTGCATCAAAGGCCATCTGGCCTGATCCAGCAACCTGAGATTCTCATATGGAAATAGGAAGGGATAGCTATGGATTTTGTGACTAAGTTACCTAGGACTAGTAGTGGGCATGACATAATCTGGGTCATTGTGGACTGATTGACTAAGTCTGCTCATTTTCTACCTATGCGTGAGGATTATAAGATGGAAAGGTTGGCTAGATTCTATTTAAATGAGATATTTTCTAGACATGGTGTGCCGATCTCGATTATATCGGATCATGATAGTTGTTTCACATCTAGGTTTTGGCAGTCAATGCAAGAGACATTAGGGACTCGTTTAGATATGAGTACGACTTATCACCCTCAGACTGATGGTTAGAGTGAGCGTGCTATTCAGACTTTAGAAGACATGCTTAGAGCGTGCGTCCTAGACTTCAGAGGAAGTTGGGATGTTCATCTTCCGTTGGTTGAGTTTTCGTATAGCAACAACTATCATTCTAGTATGAGATGTACTCTGTTTGGCACATCCTCAACACGTAGCACAAATGCACAACAATATCATGCAGCTGGTTTAAAAGATAGTCCACGATGCTTGGACCAGAGATATTCTCAGGTGGCGTTCGCGATTTCTACGATACCTTGACACTAAATCGAATGGTGAATATCTGAGGAAGTGCATCTTTGAAGGTCCATATACGCCCACGAGCGTACTCATTGCAGCTGTTGAAGCAGCAGAAAACATTCCACCAGTAGCTGCACATGAAGAAGCTGAGACAATACACAACATGACAACAGAGAACAAACTTTACTTTCAAGCTGAAAAGGAAGCATAGTTCTATGATTTTTGATGTATTGGAGATGAAATTTACTCAACTGTTGATGCATGCAACACAGCTAAGGAGATGTGGACAGCCATTGAAAGGCTACAACAGGGTGAATCGTTGAACGTACAAGATGTAAAGACCAATCTGTTCTGGGAATTTGGGAAGTTTACTTCTCGAGATGGAGAATCCATGGAGTCTTATTACTCCTGGTTTTATAAACTCATGAATGAGTTGACAAGGAACAACTTGCAAGTTTCACCAATGCAAGTGAATGTTCAATTTCTTCAACAACTTCAACCAGAATGGTCAAGATTTGTGACGGTTGTCAAGCAGAGAGAGGAAATAGACACAGTCTCATATCACAGGCTGTTTGACGTTCTGAAGCAGTTTCAAAACGAAGTTAATGATATCCGTTCTGAGAGATTAGCCAGAAGTGCAAATTCGTTAGCACTTCTTGCGGCTGCTCAACCATATTCAGATAACTACTATCAGGCACCAAAACCTCAAAGGATCGACATACACCATCATACATGCATTTCTTATTCCACACGACCATGCGAACTACCAGACACAAAGGCAAAGAGATCGCCAAACCAGTTACTCCTCAATCTGAGTCCGTTTCTGAGGAAGACAGTGATCCAGAACAAGCTCGGAGGGATAAGGATATGCAAAAGAACTTGGCACTCCTTGCTAAGTATTTCAAGAAGCTGTACAAACCTACCAACAACAACCTTCGAACTTCTTCAAACTCCAGGAACAAGACTGAAGATACCACACCAAGGTATAACAAAGACAATCAGTCAGGACAGTTTGGGAATCAAAGGACGATGACAGTTGCTGGGGCTAGGGAAACAATAGGCAGTCCGGTAGTGCAACAAAATGGGATACAAGTGTTTAACTGCAGGGATTTGGACACTTATGCCGGGGAATGCTAGGAAGCTAAAGCGGGGTGTAAAGAATACGCGATCACAAGAGAGAAGATGATGATGCTGCAAACAAGCTGAACAAAGGTGTTCGCTTCAAGCTGAGCAAAGCTGATTGGCTAGATGACAAGGATGAAGGATTGTATGAACAAGAATTGGAAGCAACATTACAGTTACATGGCAAGATTCAGGAGGTCTAACCTTGAAGAATCCAGTTTCTACTAGTCAAGCATTGGAATAGGTACATAACCATGATGAAATGATGTGTTTGCCAATGTGAGACGACATTCTGTGCAACTGAATCCGTTAACGGACACATATGTTTTGGAGATGGATGAGAGCAATGTTCATTCCTGGATTCATCAACATATATGTACTAATGATAATCAGGTTTGATCAAAAGCGACTTGATATGTGTTGATGAGAGTGCTGCGCTTGCTAAGTTAATTGCTATTTGGACTCTTGATACGAGGAAAAACAAACAGTATTAAAGCAATTAAAGTAAAGCAAAGCAATCTTAACCAGAACTGAAGGATGCAAAACTAACCTTGATGAGACTAGTAGGGCTCTAGGGGAGGCTACTAGCAGTGGGATAGTTGTCTGATTGCACTTCAGACTAACAGACTGGCTTGAGAGTTCACGGCCATTAATGACCGGAACGTGTGATTATAAAAATACTTCAACAAAGTTAAATGAAACTCTAGGACTATTAGCTCGTAAAGACATTGACATACAAGAGGGTTTAAAAACTAAAACCTATGAAATTTCAGTTGTCAATCAGAAACACGATGAGCTAGTCAAAATGGTCTGTTAACAAGGTCTCCAATTTGAAGGTTTCCAAAAAAAAATACCATAGAGAAAAGTAAGGTTATTTCTTGATTTAAAGGTTAAGGAAGGAAAAGACATTGAACGATGATGAATTGGACAAACAAAATAATATTTTTAAAATGAAATTCTTTTTAAAAGCAATCAGTCACTTCAGGACCATTCACATGTTAGCACCCAAATGTCGCAAGTATAATGGTAGATCAACCTTTGCTAATCCAAAGTACCTCAAGATAGCTCAATCTGAAAAGCCTCGTTTGTATGAGATCCCATATGATACTTCTGATCCTGCAAACAGATTTTGCCCCAATGGGGAAGAGACAGTGACTCTTGAAAAGGAGAGTAGATCAAAATTAGATAAAGACAAAGTGAAACCATATGATTACACATATCAAAACTGCTTTATGAAACTTTCATAAACCATCCAAAACCTATCTTGATCAGTTGGAAAGCGCTAAAGAAGTTAGGAAGACAATGTGGAGAAAAACGTTTAACAAAACAAAACCAAACATTGCTAAAAACGTGTCATTTCTACCCGTTTCTAAATCCATTAGTAAAAGTAGACAAGTTTATAACGAAATGACAAACAACTTCAATCATTTTAGAAAAAAATTTGTGTACAAGCTTGGTTAATCTTACTAATAGTGCATTTCTAACCCAACTGCTAAGAGTATGGAAGTTTTGGATATAACGTTTTAATGCTCTTTCAAACAAAAACTATACTGGACAGTCATTGTTTTGTTCATGAACTAAAAAAGGAAATGCATGACGATTTAGAGTACGTTAAATCCCTTGAAAAGGAGATTGATGAACTTGAATCAGAAAAGGCTGATTTTTCAAACATATATGATCTACTTCTCGAAGAGTGTGTGTCTAAAGATGTTATATGTTCATATTTGCATTCTTTCTTTTGTTTCTTGTTAATTGCTTATGCTGAATACAATGCTTGTATCTTTCATTAAAGTCAAAAGAATGTGAATGTCTTCGCACAAAGCTTTCGAAACAAATGAATCGTTAACAAAGAAGATAATAATAATTGTTAAAAAGTTTTCTAAACTTGAAAAACACTCGATTTTCTTGATACTTGCTTTACAAACTATGTAAAGAAACCAAATGAAAAACAAACTCAGTTTGCAAAGAAAACGGATCGAATGTATTTTGAAAGAACGTGAACAATATCTGAAATACAAGATTTGAATAAGCTCAATTGCAAGACAAGAACATGCCATAAGTGTAGTTAAAGAAACTCATCGAGAACTACAAAGGGAAAGTCTGTGGAAACCGTTTTAATAAACCATCTGTTGTTTTTTCGTTGGGACAACCAAATGCTCAACGAATTCCAAAAACCATTAGTTTTAGGAAAACCAACTCCTTTTTAAATTCTCCTGAAATGAGAAGTTTTCAAACGAAACAGTTGGTTAATAAAACTAATGTGTCGGATGGTTTGTTTCAACCAGTCACTCAACAGAATTTGCCTCAGATTAGAAAACAAGCAGTTCAAAACACCAATGTGATTGCACCTGGCCCCTCTAGGAATAACCCAAAGCATGTGTCATCTCAGTCACCTAAAGAATTTGTAGGCTCAAATGACATGGTTCATAACTACTACCTAGAGAAAGCTAAGAAAAGTGCACAACTTCAGAAAGACAAAGAAGTGAATGGAAAACCTATATGATTGATCTGCTAGAGTACCAACACTGCCTAATGGTTGCAAACCAAAACTAGGAATTGGAAGCATCACTGAGTAGTGGGTTTCAAACAAAGATGTTCCTTAGGGAACAAGGAAACAAAAAGCCTTCTTGAGTTCAATGTAATTTGCAAACGTCATAAACATGCAAAAGTGCCTTTACAGTGCTAAAATCATGATGAATGCGTCTTAGAATACCTTTCAAGGTAAAATACTCGTGCCTCTACACAGAATAAGGATGCCAAAATCCATTAAGACAAAAAGTGATATATGCCCGTAGAAAAGTCAAGTGCATCTAAGAAACCAGAAAGACAGATCCCCATAGGACATAGGTTCTCAAACAAATAGACTACCTTGTCCCTGAGGAAAACAATGATCCTAGATCTTGTATTAGGTGGAAAAAACTAACGGTAGAATTTTGAAGACATTGGTCTTTAGATAATAAAAAATAATTTTTTGATAAATACTGGGTTCCTACTGGAAAGATATTCGCCTTTAGCACAAATAAGGTTGACAGTGAACCCCCAAATGGTTCAAAAGGAGATATCACTAACCAATGTGAAAGCGAACAAGCTCTTGATGTCAGTGCAGGTACTCTCTTAAGTACAAGTACCACCATTAATTCAAATTTTTGTTCAAATCTTATTATGGAAGGGACTCAGAGTTTGGTTGCGGAAAAGACAGATATCTCAGAAAATAGGGCTTCAAGGAATTTTGATCTGATGATCATCAAATGGCGTCTGCTGAAAATAACACTTCAGGCCCCGTTCCTCAATGTTCAAAAGACGTTTGATCGCAGCAGATCAAGCCTCGGTCTTCATGGCAATGACTTTTGAGCAACGCAAGTTCAAGCTCGGGCTTTATCGAATGATTTCGATCATAACCGTTCCAGAACTCGGTATTCAAGACCTTAGCAATGAACAGACAAGTTCAAAGCTGTTCCTAAAGTGTTCCTTTAGCAGTCAGGACAGCCCTACATCACGACAAGGAGATGGGATTACTATTCCCCTTCACATAGCAATTGCTCGAGGACAAAGGTATATATATAGAAAATACAAGATCAGGAAATCAAATATTCCAAAAAGAATCTTCTGATCAATTCTCTTGGAATCGATATCATTTACGTGCTTAGAAATGTCGATTAACATTGACACGGGTGTGTAAATGAAGTTCGAGCGAGAGTTGCAAATAGTTTCAAGACATGTCATTTAATTTTCTAGATGGCTTATGTGCAAATTGTCTTGTAAAAAACCCGGACTGCATATAAATGAAGGTTTTAATAAACTTATCCTCCAACGAGAAAAATTAAACGTTTCTTGGTCTGAGCTGTTCTTACAGACATTCAATGTTTTAGCTCAAGAAAAAGGAAAGTGTACGTTTCAGTGCGCTTACCCTTAACGTTAGAAGAGAAGTCCTCTAACATCTGGTTTTTCAAAAAGTTGAACTCAAATTTTTTATGAATTCTCGAGACCAATTAATAATCTTTCAAAATTGTGTGTTCTCAACTCTCCATCTCACTAATGTTTTCAAAAAGAAAACAATTTTCTTAATTGGTTCTATTTTTGAGGGGGAGTTTTTTGATAAAACAAAGGTTTATGGTCTTGGATAAATCATCAACGACCATTCTTATGTATTCAAAACATTATCAAAATCATGCTGACCATATTTTCTCCTGATAGGAACATTGTAAGTAATTCCGTATGTGTCCACATATTGGGGGAAGATTGTTAGCCTTAAAATATGGTGACATATCCGGAATTACATTAGTTCATATATAGTTAGACACGTAGGGACTAATAACGACTAGTTGCGATAGTTATGTGTCACTAGGACTATATATACCCCCTCCATACTTCCATGGAGGGGTGAAGTTCACATTTGTAAAGTGTGTAAGTGTGTGTGTTTTCTCTCAACACATACACATCTTCCTATCTCTTTTCATCTTCAACTCTAATAATATGGCTTTACATCTTTTTCATTATACACAACCTCCAGATCTGTTTTTAATCCCTTGTTTTATATGTCATTTATGTTTCTACAATTGGCATCAGAGCTGCAGGGGTGTGTCGTATCATTGTTTGTTTTTTACTGTTCATGTCATGTTCCGGTTACTGTTCATGTCACTATTCATGTTACTGTTCACGTCATTATTGTTACTGTTCATGGTACAGATCTGTTAATTTTTTTTGTTAAGCCTTAAAGTCAAGCAGCAGCAGCAGATCTATATTTATTCATATGTTCTTGGTTGTGTTTTGGCCAAACCAGATCTGTTTTTTTTAAGAAAGGGACAAAACTACAAAAAGTACAAAAGTACGGATTGCGTTTTGGCTCTCAAATGTTGCATTTTGTCAAGAAATGCTGCGTTTTGGTGGTTGTGGTTTGGCTAAGCATTGCGTTTTGCCTGTTGAAGACCATATAATAAAGGATATAAAAACCAAATGCTGCCCAAATTTTGTCAAATCTTGCGTTTTGTAAAGAAACATTGCGTTTTGACTTGAAAAAAGGGGGTTGCGTTTTGTTGGGTTCATGGCTGGTTGCGTTTTGGTATACCAAGATCCAAACCGAGTCAACTCGGTATTTACCGAGTTGACCCGGTCAACTCATTATAGAGTCAAGGTCTAACAGCAATGAAAAAAAGGGGGGGACAAAACAAACTTGATTCAACCACAACATCAATATTACACCATAACAACATCAACAAATCCATCAATCACAGCCTCCCAACAACAAACCCACATCATCAATCCTATTACAACATCATCACAGCCAACTTTTTTCAACAAAACCACAAGACTAAACCTAATTCTCATCGTCACATAATCTCAACCATATCTCCTCCATCCACCAAGACTCGAATGACAACATTATTAATCAAAAGATCTCAGAGTCAACCTTCGTGTGTTTCAATTCATTCAAGAACATCAAAAGATCATTCACACGAAAGAGACATCATCATCGATCCATATGAAGCAAGGCTTCTTGTTATATCTACGAAACATATACAAGAATGTATATGAACAAGGGTGTTCATATTCAAGTCTTTGTTTCGATTTCTGGACACAAGAAAAAACATTAATATAAAACCTACCCGAGACCCACAAAAGGATCTTAAAGCCGATTCAATTGAAGAACCCAAAAGGTCGATATATTTTTGATCTGTGTATGTATTTTAGATTTGTGGTTTAAAGATAATTGTATCAATTATACACCGAGGTTATAAGGGTGGTGTTGATTCGAGTTAGATATCTGTAGCTGTGTTCTTCCTTTGGAGAGATAAGGTAGAATCGTTGGCAGCTAATTTTTTGGAAGAATAGAAGGATGGGAGGCGTTTGAAAAAAAAAGAGGATTAGGGTTGTGTGATGAAATAGGGTTTAATATGCCCTAATAAATTGGTTGGGATATATATATCTGAATTCTTAGATATAGGGTGATGGACCGAGTTTTTTTTAACTACAATTGGGCCTTGTCTACTGTATTGACCGGGGACTACAAAAAAAATAGGACAAGTATTAATTGATTTTGGGCTGGAATCCGGTTAAAACAAAAGGAAATAATTGGGCCGAACCTTTTAAGAAGGTTTGTGATAGGCCGGATATTATTTTTTTGTGTGTTGGGCTGCGATTTTATTTCATGGGCCCAGTTGATATTGGATTAAGCCGAGACACAAAAAGCGCTTTCATGACAAGTTTTACTAGACAAATGTGGATTCGTTAACGACAATTCAAAATACCATTTGTTCTAGTTTAACGACAATTGAACAAACAAACAACAAACATGATACATAACACTAAAAAGATCCTGAAGAGATTCGATAAATGACGAACGGCTAGAGATTCGGATTACGATGACATGTGATCACGGAGTTGATTTTGTATCCCTTATTTGAGATTGAAGTTAGATTTCACGAAGGCGTCTACTTATTTCATCATCGAGACTTTCTTTTATTTTTTATCGATTGATGACTTGCTTGAACGTATACAGCAGATGATTAAGACTTGAATTATCTAGTTACCAGCAGTCAGGGGTGGTTGGTTGCAGACCTGGATAACTATCACTTAAAGGAGTTACGTTGTTGTACTCAGTGTCACACGCAGAAGTCGATGTGGATAATTTCAAGAGGTGTTGTACTTCTTATACTTATGCGGTAGGGTATATAGTACGTATAGATTTAATCTTGCACCGTTCTTCAATCACAACAGTGCAAGCTTAAGTAACAAATTTGGGGGATTTCATTTCTTTTTCCAAGTTTTGGTATATCGGTTTACTTCATAAGTTGTCTTCACAACAATTGCGACAGAAATATCGGTTGGAAAAGTTAGCAAAGATGCTTTAATGAGATGAGATGTAATCACAACATTCCACTGCATTGTCACAATAAAAGTTAACTTCACAGTCTAAGCCAAATTCTCAAGGTTCTTCAACGACATTCATATACAAGACCTTGATTATACCAAGTTTTCTTGATTCTTGCTTCATCTCCTCTATGGTTTCTGAGACAAGAAGAGTAATGCTTTTTCTGGCATCTCAAGATTTTGGTGCTAAAGAACAAAGAACTATCTCGAGTATGATGACGTACAATGAAAATGATGCTACACACGGAGTTCGCAACCATCATGAGGGGAAATGTGTACATCCGGGACTTAATTGACTTTGATGTTACCATGTCAACTTCCAGGGGGAAGTTTGTTAGCCCTAAAAAATGTTTAGTATGGTTTATGAAGTATTCTGCATACGTGAGAAGAATTGTTGATGATTTCTCGCATGCACCCCCGAACGATATTCAAAAGCTCGAATGAGAAGAAAGCAGTGGTGTGTCGGTTGGTTTTGCTTCTACTAAATTCCTTGTGCACGTCAATGACAAGTAGAAGATTGTTCAAGCTACTTTAAAGTTTCATAATCTGCTTAAGATAGGGATGTTGGTTTGTGGGGAGCTGATTCAGAAACTCGCCAAAAGGAGTCTATAATAAAGCGTTTTTAAGACAAGCTGCGATGGATTGGGGGAAGTTAATCCAGTTCATGCATGCTACAATGGTTCCTGTACAAGTAAAGAAAATGAAGATCCAAGCTGGAGTACAAGTTTCAAGACCAGGAGAACTCAGAAGACAACTTCAGCTTTGGAAGTGCTATGGAAGACTTTATTTCTGTTGTATTTGTACATGATAGGAACATTGTAAGTAATTCTGTATGTGTCCACATATTGGGGGCTGATTGGTTTTAGCCTTAAAAATATCTGGTGACAAATCCATAAAATACATTAGTTTCATATATAGTTAGATCACACGGAAGGGACTAATAACGCCTAGTTGCAATTAGTACTATAACGTCACTACGACTACAATATATACCCCCATCATAGCGTCCATGGAGGGGCATTGAAGTCTCTACATTTGGTAAAGTGTGTAAGTCGTTGTGTTTTTCTCTCAACCACATACACCTTCTTCCCATCTCTTTTTATATCACACCACTATCAACGCCTTTACATCTTTTTCATTATACACAACCTCCAGATCTGTTTTTAATCCCTTATTTTATATGTCATTTATGTTTTTACAAATAGTTATCATTCTAGTGTGAGATGTGCTCTGTTTGAGGCATTGTATGGTAGAAAGTGTCGTTCGCCACTTATGTGGGCTGAGGTTGGAGAAGGTCAGTTGATAGGACCTGAGTTAATGCAAGAGACTACTGAGAAGATCTCGCAGATTAAGGATAGACTTAAAGTTGCGCGTGATCGCCAGAAAAGTTATGCTGATAAGAGGAGGAAGCCTCTAGAGTTTAGTGTAGGTGACTATGTCTTGCTCAAAGTGTCGCCTTCGAAATGTGTGGTACGCTTTAGGAAGAAGGGGAAATTAGCATCTAAATTTGTTGGACCTTTTGAGATTGTTGAGAAAGTAAGCCTCGTGGCCTATCGGTTAGATTTGCCTAAGGAGTTGAATGGTGTTCATGACACGTTCCACGTGTCGAACCTTAAGAAGTGTTTGGCTGATCCAACACTGCAAGTGCCTTTGGATGAGATTCGAGTTGATGCTAAGCTGAATTTTATGGAAGAGCCTGTGGAAATTTTGGAAAAGAGTTTAAGAAGCTAAAGTGTAGTAGGATTGCCATCGTCAAGGTTTGGTGGAATTCAAAACATAGCTCTGAATTAACATGGGAACGTGAAGATCAGATAAAATTGAAATACCCGCATTTGTTTAGTGATGTTAGTAGTTGAATTTCGAGACGAAATTCTTTTAAGGGGGCTAGAATGTAACCTTTGCCCTTTTTGTGTTCTGAATATTTCATTTTAGTCCTTTGACTATTTGACTTTCGTCAGTTTATTCAGATAATGTACCATGTTGACGGTGATGATTTTGTTGAGAATTGTGGTGATTTATGGTTTATTGCGATTAATAATCCCTTTTATTTGTATTCCGGGTGGTTTGACCCGTAAATTTTAAGAAATGCTGAAAAACGAGTCCCGACACGTCCATTCATGTCCAAATGAGTTTTGAAGGGTTTAAAGTGTAAATATGTCATGTAAATACTCTAGGTTAATGGAAAAGTATTTTTAAGGTGAATAAAAATGCTAATTAACTTTGGGGAAAATTTTACGA